>JAQFYT010001494.1:0-16234 GCA_034694925.1 Ceratophysella denticulata
AGTAAATAAATATTTTTTATTAAAAAAATGCATATTTTGGCGTTTTATCGTAAATAAATATCCGATCTATGGTCATATCATTCCGATAAATCAGGTTAAATCTTACCGTAATCTCATTTTACCTAAAAATTGAGGATTTAATTAACTCAAATCCTAAATTACCCAGCCTAAGTTTCATCAAATCATCATATTTGTGAGTGGATCGATGGGTTGGTAGGCAAACGACAAAAATGGTCATGCTTTTAGTATATCCATGCTCATGCTCACGTTTCAAATCAAGCTATGCTAAGAAGCATTTAGGAAAAGGTAATGGGAAAATAAACGGCGGAGATGACTTTGTACTAATTCACCTGGAAAATGTCTTATTTTAGTTCCTCGACAAGACAACAGCAAGTAATACTGTAATAATGAATATTCATGCCTGGAAGATTTTATTTTTCAATTTATTTTATAATCCCTCACAAATTTACAAAAAAAAAAGAAGACGCCTGTTTTGAAATCTCAATCATCTCATCGTCATCCTCTCGTTCACCATAATAGTTTAATTTTGAACGCACGTCCTGTGAAATCTATGTTAGAGCAACCAATGTCCACGAATTTTCACGTGTGCGCCAATAAATAGAAGACACCAGCCTACACCTAACAAATTAAGGATAGCATGTCTGTTATTAACCGGATTTTAATATATTAATGAACGGTGGTTTGTTGGAATTCGAATTTTTTGAAATTTCATTGCAAAAGTACGAAATGATCATTTGATTTGAGACTTTAACATAATATTATAAGGCACCTTGTCGGTCTCTTTCGCTTCCTTTACTTGAAAAGCCGGCTCGCTTCAGTCGCTCACCCAAGAAGCGGAAGAAGGGATGATAAGCAATTTTTCATTTTTCTATCAATTTTTTTTGTATTTCTTTGGCCATGTCCGGCGTCGTCGGTAATCCGTAATAATTTATAATATAATGTACTTGATTTTGATCATAGTTTACTGGATTTAGTAGCTTCAGCAATTTCAAGCAACTGTATCATTTAACTCGGCACAAGATAGCTGGCTCGGACTCGGTTGACTCAGGCATGGTGCAGAAATATCAACTGATTTCAAAATTCAGTATCAAACGTATCAAACTTACTCCGAGTCTTTGGATCTGCTAATTTGAGGAATATATTCATTTAACAGATATATCATAAAATAAATGTTCGCCTTGCAACTCTGCAAAGGCTTGGCAATACCGTGAGTCTAGGATATAGCGAAATTGCAATTGAATTTGTTTGTTTTCATTATGCAGCTCTGATTGTTCTTTGTGACTTAAGTGCTGTGACACAGATCCAGACGTAACACAAGGCGGTAAGGACTTCAGACCTAACTGAAGTGGTGCCGGACAAGGAGCCAGCAGTGGTTAAGTTTTAGAGATATGACTACTTACCAGTTTACCACAAAAAAGTAACCGGACATAATTTAAGTGGGAATACGAAGGAAATGGTGATAGGAGGACATAATCATTCGATGTGTAATAAAAGGTTGTATTACACATTACGGATTTTCCAAGTTAGATATTGTACGTAGTCGTTTGCTTTTACACAGTGGCGGTGACAGGTTTTGTATCGTTTTGTTCTTACTGCAACTGCACAATATCAATATTATGCAAAATGCAGCGTTTTCTGAATTCAGTTTCATTGTGGATCGAGTTTTTACCAAATCAGTATTTTAAGCATGCCAAAGGTAACATTTTTTCAAACGCTTTTTGGTAATTTTAATTAAATTCCAGCCTTACAGATATAAGCTTCCAATTTGTAACTTCGTGTATGGTTTGATTACTGATTTGACGGAGGTCAAAATCGTTTGGGACTCCCGACGACGCCCAACCTGTTGCCCCATGTTCCTGTTTAGCTCTTGCCTCCTGTAATGTAGCCAGTATCTATCTACTCAATGAAAATGAACCCAAGACGATGCTGTTCGGGAGGGGTGCTTGCAGACACACACAGAACTAAAAAAACTGGGTTCGGTAAGTTCTGTGAGTCAAGTGGTTTGGGGTTTCTTTCTGGAGAGAAAAGAGAGAGAAGGCCGAAGTCTTCCCACGGTGATGAAGCTCAGATAAAAAACCCGAGTACGAGTAAACTACAATCGTTAAGAGAAAAAAAAACTAGAGAGTGTCAACAACAGGCTTCTCGTTTTTTTACTGTATGTCTTAAGTCTTAAGGAAGCATTATATCTTAACGTCTTTGCACATACATTACAGTAGTCGAGTGTTTGGTGGTTTCGTATTGGACGATTTTGCCTTGAATTTCACTTTGCGCACTTATCCTCCGGTTGGAATTTCGATATAATAAGTACTTAAGTATTACTGGAACACAATGTTCAGTTTATTTTCATGAATGCTTCTATGTAAAGTTGAAACTTTTCCCCCAGGGTGGAATGGAACCTGCGACCGCGATCAATATTTACTGGATTAGTCCTGTTAACAACGCAAGGCAAGTACATTCTCATGCTTCATCCGCCATGATTACAATAATCTTACAGCACATGTGAAGTTAGGTTAGCCGCGAGCTCTGCAAGAAAAAGATCATCGACGTTTTCTGGAATCGATCCCGAGACCTGTTTTATTGAATACTTACTAAGGTATAATTGCAATTCGCAACTATGTGTCAACGAATCTTGTCAACTCAAAACGGACGATCTGTGTATTTCCTATTTTCTTTAGCCGTTGTGCCCAAGTTATGCCATTGTAAATCGTCAAAGTCGAAACGATTAGGCCGAATTTTCATTAAACGCAATCCACTGTGGAACTCCTATATGAAAATCAAGTAGCCAACCAGAGCGGCTGCCTTGCAAATAGGCGGAACTTTCCCACGCGAAAAAGAGCCCAAACCACATCTACATACAACATTCTTGTGCCTGTTCTCTAGTGTTGTGTGCCGAGATGTTCGTACGAAGATTCAAGATTCCATTCAAGAAAGACGTACGTAAAGTACGTGTGGGTCTCTTTTGAGACGTCTCGTGGTTGCCAATTGCTTTCTTGGTCCAAGCCACATATATTATTATCAGAAGAATGACAGGACAACAGGTAGACGACAGGGCGTGCTTTTTTATAAACTTACTCTGAGGCTTGAGGTCAGACCCCCTCAAGGCACGTGGAGTCTCAAGGCAGGGAGCAGGCCTGAAGTACGAATACGAATACATACATAGTTCGATGGTGGGTATATAGGAAAGCTGTTTCTGGGCGACGACGACGATTATTGACAGAACAAGATTTACGGCATACATAGAGTAGGCAGTCTCTGCAGACACCTGAGAAATTCAGTCTCTGATTCACCTGTTCAATTCAATCAATACATTTATATACTTATGCAAATCCGGTATTCGAATTACAGGTTACTTTTTCCCAAGCAATTAACCCAAGCATTGACAAGATGCCAGGGTGTAAAACAACAAGGTGTTTGGTATCAAAGATCAGCTACGTAGTAAAGTAACCTAAAAGCACTTTTGGAAAAAACTATTTAAAACAAAATATTAACATAAGAAAACGCCGAAGATATTTTAGGTACGTTTTTCTATTATGTTGAGAATAATAGAAACTAGATTATAAGGGTTTGACACGATGAATATCAGTGAGGCATATAGACTGCCCGTAGTTCTAGTTCTTGACCGTTGTGGTACCTGTTTAGAATTTCGATATATGTAATCAAATGTTTTTTTACGAAATTTAGGATTCAACTACAACTGCGGTACGTGGAATCATATTTGTAGAATCAAATTTCACAATTTAAAAAATTCCAAAATTTGTGAATTTGAAAATTTTTACTGAAATTCGTAAATTGTCATCTCATCAACCAAGAAGTCATATCTCATGTCATAACGCCTACGCAATGTTGAGACTATTTCCGTACGAATGATATATTTTCCGATTATTTAGTAACTAACCATCTATTACCACTTTCGACCTATGCTTTAACTTTATTTCGATTTAACTGTAAATTTTAGAACGGTTTTTGAATTTATAATTTAAAAAAAAATCAAAAAATCGCGTGTCCCATGTCGGCATCGTTTTTTTCTAATACAGTCAATTCCGCATTTAACTCTTTACACGTGTCGGATCCAGCATCTTCCGAGATTGAGAACAAATTCATGTACGTCTTTTCTCACGCTTCTTGAGTTTTCTGCGTTTATACGCCTTTGCCTTGACTTGAATCTTGGAGTCTGTCTCAGGTTCATCTCTCCTCCTATTGTTCATGTTTTGTGTTTTCTTACAAACTCTTAATTACAATGTAGCGTCTAATGTTCCGATAAAATGACGCAAGTGTTCTGACATAATGCGTGTCATCGTCTTGTAATTGCCTCCTATGTACTATGAGGTAGGTAGCTCATGTTAATCCATGGTGCAATTTACATATTAATTTACGATGCGTTGCTGTAGGGCTTCAGATAATGAAATAATACTCTTAAGCTAATTTCTAGTATATTGAAAATTTGGAACATCTTGATTATGCCTATTGTTTTGGAATTTACCCATGTCGGGGTTACTTGTATGCTTGCTGTATGCGACTGACTTTGTTGTAAAATATATGCTGAGATTCATAGCAGTAGTTCTATTGAATGAAAACATTCTTATCACCACTGACAGAAAGTATACAAGCACACTTGTTTACTATGTGCACCACCGACTGAACCTAACGGAAGCGGAATTTCCCATGTAAAAGCTATGTATTAGTGTAATGTATATGGTTCATTAATTCGTGGATATAGCCCAACTTGTCTATTTCCCTTACTGAGGGTTAAAGGTCATGTATCTGTTTTAGATTAAAGAGTATACCGACGACGGCGGCCTGCCTTATGTTTATTAGTATAAGATTGGCTACGCTACATTGTATATGCTTAATATGGGCTGCTGGTATAACCTTTGACATGTGCATCTGTACACGTGTTCAGTGCTGGCTTGACTTGACTGTTTGATACAGTATACAGTAGATAAATAGCGATACTAGACAAATATTCACGTGTTGAATGTTCAATGTTCTTAGTTATTTGTATTCTAAATCGAAGATATTCGTAATTTCTCCAGACTTATTCAAAATAGAGCAAGTAATGCTTTCCTATGGTAAAACATAATATAGGGCAAAAAATACAAAGATTTAGACAACAGCATAGGTAAATTCAATATTCTTAAAATTTGCAACATTCGTGCTACACTTCCATTTCACAGCAAATCACGTAAAATATTAGTTTTGGAACTGTAGCTGTATAGCATAATTAGACTCATGAAACCCTGTAAGTACTGCTCAATACAGTTTTCAACAGTGACTAATCCTTGGTCATTAGCAAAGGGTAACAAGTCGTGGTGAACGTGAAGAATCTGTAGGTAATAGAGTACACATTTAAGGCTAATGATCTTCTTTGCAGTTCTGCCGCAGTATAGATTGTTTTGTTATTTGTATTGCCATTTGACCAGAGCAGTCGAACTAGTATGTGCAATTTCTGGATATACAGGTAGGTGGATGACGCCCAGTTTTAATTTTTATTTTCAACCCCCTGCGTTATTCCAATAGTACTTGAGCCAATAAACAAGTCAGACCAATATAAGAACTGGCGCCGCGGCGTACTTAATAATACGGATAATTACTATGCGGCTAGCGAATTAGGGGTCGTTACACTTTTCCGTTGCTTTGCGTTTTGCAAATAAGTTATAATGCTCAACAGTGCTTTAGAATACAGTATGAAGCACATCGTGAAGAAAATACCTGAGTATCTTCTGCAAGTGAGTTTTAAAGATGTTATTTATTTTAATTGACCGGCTGCTTTGTAATATTTATTTTATGGCAAAAATGCGACTTCGAACTAAAAGCAAACATTAGGTCAAAAATACTATGTACCATGATGCAAAACATTTTTGGATAGCTAAATGCAACGTTGATTGAACAATAGATAGTAAATCTTACAATTCGAGCCGGCCTTTTTTACCGGAGCGGTCAATCCAGATCTATTCAAAGTCAGGTTAGGTTAGGACAACGGGCGCAGAGGATTTTCGATAATTTTGGGCATTTTGGAGGCAATTAACCGAACCTAACTCCAATTAACGAAAATTCGATACATCCGAGGTTTGTCCTCGGAAGGTAAAAAAAACACGGCTCCAATTGTAAGATTTACCGGCTTGTTTGATTGAACATGAGCATATTACGTTCTATTTACGCTAATAATAAACCCAATCTTCGGTAACACTTGAACAGAAGTGCCCAGTTATGACAATCGCTTATTGACTCGAGATTAATTTGAGAAATTCGACAATTTTGTTTATTATGAGCTATAAAAATACTGATTCAAGCTGAAGCCCTTATTTACATAAAAATTGAATAAATACCGAAATCGCGTTCGTTTGGTGTTGTTTATTTTCAGTAGATTTCGTTTATATATAAGTTGTTCATGAATTTTGAGTCGTCCTCGGTTGTACCTGGCCTCGTCGGATCCAAGTTTAATGGCATGGGTTAATCTAATCTCACGCAATTGACTTGGTGAGTTGTGAGCATTACATGATTTATTACGAATGATGGATGGTCAAACACTAGAATATAGAATATTTATTTCGATTCGAGTGCATCTGGAGTTATTATTTCGCTGTTTGTGTGTGAATGTGACGGACGGTAATTGGATAGCCCTCTGCGTGTAGATGCCCACATGCCAATTATTCCTACTTGCCACCCATATGACGCTGATTTGGGATTCTTAAAAATTATTTTTTGGCATATGCAATGAAGGAGTTAGTTTTTACGGGCAAACTAACAACGCCCCTTTGGATTACATGACTTTTGGGCTTCGGATATTTAGACTACGGAGGATATGTTGATCTCTATTCATAATTCTATTTTTTCCACGCATGTCTTATTTCTCGGATATTTGGACCTTAGCTATTGAAGCGTATGTAGTAACCATTTCACCATTTGAGTTCTGCAACGAAGATGTTAAGTAACTGCATTTAAAAAAAGATCCATACCGTTCGAAATATTTCTAAAATTTAATATAAAAAAATGACCAAGCTTCACCCTATGATTCAGATTCGAGGTATCTTATACTATAACGAGCTTAATTGCCCACCCCCGAAACCCCACTTTCTAATGCTGGCGTGAGTACAGTGGACTGATCTCCCCCGTGCGTGCGGCCCGGTATACAGGGTAAAACATTTAAAAGTTAGCATTTGAGTGGGAGTTTTGGGGTTTTGGCTCATAATCAAAGTTTTAAGTGTTAAACCCTGTAGGCGATTGATCTATTCTTGGAATTCAAATTTCAAATTCGTTGATAAGTAAACAAAACCAGAGTAAACACTATCCACAACAGGCGCCAACGCAACGGGCCATGGTTGCCATGGCCACGCAGGCTAGTAACTTCTTACAATCGTACCGTCGATTAACTCGGCGAAAGGCGCTTTGGCAAAAATTAAACGGGAAATATATAAACGTGCAATGAGAAAATAGCATCTGCAATGAAAAAGAAGACTTTTGCAATAAGTCTGCATGGCAGTGATATTATTCATGTTAGGTTAGGTTAAAACGTTTGCGGACGAGATTGATCCGTTCTACAGGTTCTACAGGTTTTTGAAATACCCAAATGACCAACAACTAAACCTAACCTTTGGAATTATATACCAATTTTACTTTTTGCAGCATTATTGCAAAAGTCTTATTTTTCATTGCAGATTTTATTTTTTTATTGCATCAAAAAATGCCACCCAAATTAAACTTTTTCTTAAAATTTTAAATTGTCCAATTTGACAAAGAGATTTTTCTTTGCCAAAATCCAGGGTAATTTGACTTCGACCGCAGTCCACTTTTAGCTAACGCCCCTTTGGAACATGAGCCTGCACTCTGTATGCTTGTTAGGAGTTTAATGTGACTCCCAAAAGGTGCAGGTGCAATTAATTCAAGGTTAAAGCTCAAGTGAGAAAGATACAAATCCTAAAGACTCTGCTGCTGTGCAGACAGCTTCAGTTATGTAAATAATAAAAAATCAAGATTTTTATAATTCAAATGATGAAAGTATTGAAATGTCAGGTTTTTACAGAAAACCCAAACCAGTAATTCGTGTAGCTCTCGGTTAGTTTTTTGTTTTTTTGAATCAAAAACGTGAAATTATTAACGTGACCAGTTTTCTCTTCGTGTCATCTTCCATCATTTCTCAAGTCAAGTTGAAGTTTACAATAATTATTAAATTGAAGTGAATACTTGCGTGAAAGAATCTCACGTGAAAATGTAGAAAACTTGGCGAAATTAGAAATTAAAAAATCACACGATATCGGACACTTTCTCCAGTTCGACAACATAAGATGCCCAGCAGCGGCAGACCGCCCAAGTTTTGTCGATCACACCTGTATTAATTCAGCACTGATTACCATAGAACTATATAGTAAAGCAATATAAAGCGAATGGGTATATCCTTCCCACATCTCACATCTCATAGAAATTTCGAACAGTTCAGATTTATTTACATGTACTCCCTCGTTAACTCTGATTGAAAGGTCCTCGCCCTGTGTTTTGCCCATCAAAAATCGTCATTATTATACGACAATATTACGACCCAGGGTTTAAAGCAATAACGGAGCACTGATCTGGGCGTGTCACATCTAAAACTCTTAATCTTGAATCTCAGCAATGCATTCAATATTGAATTCCCATTAAAAAATCCCATACACGCTCACAATATACTTTGCCTATGCTAGGTATACGTACCTACAATAATTTGATCATAAGAAAATCGAATCATGATCATGAGGTTGTGCTCTCGATAACGATTCCAGCTGCTGCTTTACGAAGTTACGATGTCACTGACACGTCTAAAATTTGAGTTAATTTGAATCCGTACAATATTTAATAATTACCTATAACTTTTAAAAATACACAATTTCCAAAATTTACAGTTTTCCTCCTCGGAGCTTGGCTTTTGCCGTTGAATAACCTTGGTCTGGACAGTGGCTTACGCAGGTATTTATTTGTAATTTTTATAGTAATTGTAATTAACAAGTGATCCTGAAAGCTTGGTCAAAGGCAGGGTCAGAATAGGATTTCGGCATTTTAATACGATAACCGGTTACCCATAAATCGTAATAAGGTAATTATTGCCAAACACTTAAACACATTTGACATTCGCAGCTTCGTAATTTGCCATTAGGATTTTACTTTTACTGGCGAAACTATACTTTCGTAGTACGCTCAAATTACTGCTTAGAATTGTCGGAATGTCCAAATTCGAAATCCTATATGTATCGGATATGTATCTCTCTATGCTAACTCCGTGATCTCCATATTATCTCCCACAGTTCAAATGCAACAAGGGCTAAACTCTAAATCTAAACTAAACCCAGATATAGATTTGGAGCATCAAGTCACCAGCACCACCGGATAGAGCCAGATTCCAATCTGTATCTGCTTAGCATTTTTCAATAGAATGATGATGGCCCATCCCTAAAGTCCCAAAGTCTAAGTCAGTTTGTTATTCAAAAGGGCACGACACTCACACTTATCGGACGAGGCGTAGCTCGCATTCCATTTCCTGGCTCGATGCTTGGCTGGGGCTGGCTGCTGGGATGCATGAATTATGCAGATGCAGTAATAGCAATACATATATTATTAAACTTTCCATCCCCCAACCCCATTCAGGCCCGAGATTAATTAATGTACCACTCCACCCTCAGTCTCATAAATGAGGCTTTCTGCACCACTAACGCCAAACAAAAGGTCCTCTGAGCTTCTCCCGTGTTCGGCCAGTCCGTTTCAATTCAATTGAAGGAAATACCAAACTAGAGAATAGCCCAAACAACGTAGCATAATCCGAAGAAAATGTTGCCCCGGACATTTTGACTGTAATTTTGAGCGCAAAACGCTGCCGACATTCCGAGATAGCATCAATACTGCATCTATACTGTTGCTTTGCAGAATTATAACTAAATTTACTAATTTTGAATTCTAGTCCAATTAGGTATGCCCAAGTCTCCGAAACCCAATTGACCGCTAATATTACATACATCTCCAGCGTCCGACCGAAACGAAAAACGAAAAAAAAAAACTTCATGAGAATTTTGTATTCCTCTTTGCAAGTCGCATTGCTGCTGCAAAAGAGCATCCGCCCGACAATAATGAAGTGAAACTATTTTTTTTCTCAAATATCTCATCTCATCTCATCTATGTTATGTCCCCCATTCAGGTGAGGTGATCTGCCTCGCCTCGCTTGACATATCAACAGGATTTTTTATCCCAGTACATCAGAGAAAATGCCTTTATTCAAAAATGTGCAAACCCTCAATTGGTCTACAATCTATATTTACTTCCTGCTGGACACGGACAGGATACAAAGTACAATGCTATGAATAATATAAAAACAGAAGGTTTGAAGCTTGGGTTTGAATTTTGAATGTTGAATGGTTTGATTGTGGAATTCCTCGTGGATTTCATGGGAAAGTTATTTTTTTTTTGTGTCGTGGATCATGGATCAAGCATCTTCCGTCGAGCGTCTGTCCATCTCCAGCCAAGAAGCCTGGAGTGCTCGGATGCATCAGTGAAGTGAATGACAATGTGTATTTTCGTGTTCCATCATAGGGATTTTTTCGGGATAAGTGCTCATCCGTCATGTTCTCTGAACATATCTTTTTAGCT
The DNA here is from genome assembly GCA_034694925.1 of Ceratophysella denticulata. Taxonomy (NCBI): domain Eukaryota; kingdom Metazoa; phylum Arthropoda; class Collembola; order Poduromorpha; family Hypogastruridae; genus Ceratophysella; species Ceratophysella denticulata. Next base: position 10,627 of record JAQFYT010001494.1, read on the forward strand.
ATGCTATGATGTATTAAAATATGTCAGAAATCCATGCTGCGTGTACGGACTACGGACTCGTGGCTTTGGGTACCACTACTGATACTAATTGAAATGTTACGTGCGTTACGGCATAGGTCTAGCATCTTTGGCCCCTCCAAGGCATATTCATATTATAAATAACTGTAAAAATCAGGGTTGAAGTTCACTCGTGTTGTGTTAGTCACAGGCATACCTAGTTTTCTTGGGACCAGTTACTTATGCGATAAGCGATTTTTTCTAGTAAACATCGTACATTTGTTTGTAAAATACACAATTAATCTATGATTTAAGACTTAAGCTTAGCCTTCAAAAACAAATGAACCGGCACAAATTCGTATTTGTGTCGCAAATTACAAACAAACCGTAGTATATACAGTACACAGAGTGGTATTTGCGACCAGTAGATCGCACATGCTATTGACATTCATACGGTTAAATTAAGAGAACTATTAACGCCGAATATATTTATTATTTGTGGTATTATTAAATAATTGATATACAAGAAATATTTCAGTTCATATTACAATAAACCATTGTATCTTATTTATGGTTGAAGAAAACACTATTGAGAATTGGACTGATCGCCTTGTCTAATACGATACTTCTATTGTCTATGGTCTTAAGGTATTTATGATGAATTCGGTGGTGCTCAAGACGTATCGTAAATCGTAAATCGGTTTATCATTCATCATATGCAATACGATTTATGCAATATGATCTGTTTTCCGAATGGTGTATGGTTGGATCGAAATTACGAGTTAATACGGAATTTGTAATATGACCCTGCATTTAAAGCTTCAAATATCCAGCCAGGAACGCTTCTGATGAACTTCTGCCACCACTACCACGTTCAATAAATTACAGTGCGGACTCTGTAAAGTGCTTTGCATAGCATTTTACGTCATACTCATGCAATACTCAATGCATTAACCCACACACCCTTATTAGAAAAAAGTTGTTAATTTTTCCCTCCTGCAAATACTTTGGCTCCTGCACTTCCTATTTATATTGCTTCCTACCATGTATCGTACCAGACACCAAACCAAGTTTCCTGGATTTTAAGGGTTTCTTATTACAATGCTATTGTATACGTCCATACAGTACAAAGCCCTCATTTTTTTAAAAAACTTATGTCGGTTTCCATTTCAGTAGAAACTCGGATTGGTCAAATTGAAAAGGAAAGTCTGCAAAAAAGGTAACCTGAACAAAAGAGGGTAAGTTTGGGTCTGTAATTTCAGGTGGTGGTGGTGAAGCAACAAAGATTCATTTCCCAAACATTTTTTAGTGAAAAAGAGTATTATATGGTAGCTATTTGGGGGAAAGCCGTATGTTTTCTACACTTATTTCGGAAAGGAATATCGTGGGATACCCTTGACCTCACTATTGCTATTGTACTATTACGTGTATGACTATTACGTAGGATCTCCTTTACCCAACCAAAGTAGTGGCAGGTACAATTCCAAACGTTTCTTTTGTGCAGCTCTTTTTTTCTTCTGAATGCGTAAACAATTGTTATCCTTCCTCTTCCATGATAATCGGGTCCGGTCTCCTTTTCACCCTATCAAAACAACGCAACAGTGGCAGTTCTAAGACATTTCTGTCTTAAGCCTGAAATTTATTTGTACAGCAGCGTTTGGACTCTAGCATAGCATTTCATGGTTCTGTACAAATACATGCCTCAAAGCGTGGAAATCAAGTGTAGCTCATATCTGCTTATTACTATAACACAAGCCAGAGAACTTATTTTCTTCTGTAACTGCTTTAGAACTTGCCGATATTAATTCACGCAAATTGGCTTGCTACCTGTTACGCAAATCATGCAAACTATGCACAAGTTAATGTACCAATGTATATTTATCCACTGTATGATACCCATAGAGTGCTTTACTATAATGCTGAAACGATAACGAACACCAAAAGACCGTTTACTAGATTCATGTGCATTTGACAGGATGCCAATAACCAACGACGAATTGACCAGACACGCAAATACTCTGTTTTTCTCAACCTGTCTTCTGAAAAAAAAATTTATAATTGACCTAAATTTTTAGTAAACCCTTTTTACCATTATTTCCTGAACGAGGGTAAAAACGTGAGAAGCTTATTGACAGGATTGCGTATTATGCAGTTTGCCTCTGGAATTCCGGAAAAGGGTTTTAAAATCTGTCAAAATATGAGATGCAACCTTTTTTCCCAAAATATTCGGGATTACCCGAAAGATCAGCAAAATACGCAATAGTATGGAAAAGGGTTTAGTCGGTTTCTTACAACGTCTATTGTTCGCGTATGAATACAATGGACCCTTACCTAAGCATTAATAAGAGTGCACATGCTTTTGGTCGAAATTGGTTAGCGGGACCCTTTTCCTGACTTGGATTATTGTATGCAATCCAAACGCGTAATATTATGTCCTTCTTGCGGCAGGTTGCCTTGAGTTCACATAAAGCTTGATATAAAAAAACAACGTTTGTATTGTGTTTAGTTATATTTTAGTTCTGATTTATGATTATGATGCAATTTACATTATCTGGAGCAGTAAATATACTGTAAAATTAGACTCCACAGTGCTATTGTACTGGCATTTATATTTACTTGACGTTCAGCTCAGGATCGCTTCATTTGAAATTTGAACAGATTTTAGAATACATTTGGGCTCTAAATTGGCCAGATTGCACAATCTTACGCTGCGCCGCCGGGACGCATATTTCCAAACCATACATTACAGGTGCAACTACCGTGTGTATTCTTAAGGGAGTCAACTTTTCACGTTACCCAACCTAACCCTGCGGGGGCTTAGCCTAACCTTAAAATGCGATAAGTGACTCCCATAAGAATACACACCGTAGTTACACCTGCAATGTATGGTTTGGAAATATGCCGCCGGGACCTATACAGACAGGATCGTATTAGACATATATATTGTCGAATTTCTGTTAATGAAATGACAACCGTGGCACCTCCAATGAGGATGGGATCAGTAAATTGGTTAAATATGTTCACTGTTTTCATAGCACATCAAAAGCTAACAAATTTCAAGATTTACGTCCCGAAACCAGCTCGGAATTTGCTAATTTAAAGAAATTACCTCTTTCAACAAATCTAGAAAGCCTAAAGTTCAGTGACATCGGGAGTGGGAGACCTCGAAATATAGATTTAGAAATCAGATTTTTTTTGGGTGAGTCAACAACACATGTATAAGGACACTTTTAAGGGGGTAAGACCTGAAAAAATCCGAATTCGGTTTATTTTGGGTCACAATTGTGCCATAACAAAATAAAAGAAGTTTTATTAGTTTGCGATCATTCCGTCTGTATGACTGTTCTCAATTTAAATACCATACAAATGGCAGCAAAATCATTGCGCGAAAGAGTTACGAAACGTTTACTATTAAATCATCAAAAAGAAAAAGAAGAAAAATCAATATGTATGTAAACCCCTTTCATTTAAACGGAAAATCCGTACGCGATTAAATTTTTTGGAAGGACAACTTCTTTTGAAAAATTATGCAAACATCCTCATACGCAAGTTCCAAGTCAGAAAAAGCCTCAAAATTCATTTACACGTACCAGTCAAAGCTACCATGCGCTGCCGCGATGCCATTACTTCATCATTCATCATTTAACATCTAATTCCAAGCTTCTGTGAAACAGGTTTTTTGGATTCCAGGCAATGGTCGTAGTATTATTAAATTAGAGCAGCATTACCAGCCTAAAGCTATCTATTGGAGACACCAAATAGACTGAAAATAACGCTAATCTAGCTGACGAGTTTGAACAATTCGCTTCTGTGGAAAACCCCGTTGAATCCGAAGCCTCATTGAAGGTCAGGTTAGAGTGATGGGTGTCAACGAGGAGGGCAACAGGTTGATCCCAGGAAAATTGGTTAAATCACAAGGGACAATAAGGCGTGTTGGAGATTGGACAGACGAATGGAAAGGATCTTAAGCAGAGCGGCATGGATCAGAATACGATTAAGCAAACAGTTATGGCTATGACACAGGTCTAGGATGCACTTGTTGTTCGCATCAAGTTCAAGGAGACACCCTTTACCTTGTCACTCATTGACTTAAGTTTCCTTCACCCTTTCTTATGGCCCTTGTCCAGCTCACCCTTCCGACACTCCGCATTCCAACCCATTATTCACTCAATACCACTGACATTGACTTTGAATAAGCACAGGTTACATTTATTCCACAGCTCAGCCCATATTTGTCAACCCGATCTGGCTTACCATCTTTTGAACTGAGTACACTATATGTTACGGCGTTTACATTTAATTTTAATTGGATCCGTGTAGCTAAAAATAAACCTTCATAATGTAAATGTTAAAAAACCATACCTACTTACACTCGCAATTTGCGAAATTCCATATTTCTCAATATATCGGACTAAAAATGAATAATTAGGAGCACGGATCTAAATCCGGTAACATTGTCGTATCGTATGATGTGATCTAACGTAACCTGTAACTTTATCTTTCATTCTTCGTTTCTCAATCTGAGCATGTAAAATTTCACATTATCTGTAAAACTGCAGATAACTTTATAAACTCGAGGTTTCAGGTTAAAAAAATGATTCTGGTAAATCAACCATAGATAAATATGCTCTGTAACACGTAAAGATAGAGTGTCGCCCGTGTTCTAGTTAGAAAGGGTTAAACATGTAAATGGGATTTGACAAGTGGCCCGGACTAGTGGGACAGAGAGGTTCGACACGAACACGGACAGGTACAACAACAACACTTGTCATTTATCAATCAGTGGATTCCATGTCCAGTAGCCTTGACTAGTTCTCTAATCTGTCCCTGATTGCAGGTGAAGGAGGACAGACAACGGTTTCTTGTTCCGTGCTCACTTGCTCTAGGTCAAGCCTTAGCTAAGAGCTTAACTAATGTTCACTGACTCAATGCATAATGGAGATAATGGCGAGACGACAGGTTCTAAATTCTGGAGCACAGCATCCCGTTATGTCCTTCACAAGCACTGCCTCATCAGAACAAAGAACAATGACCTCAAATGACGCTTTGCCTTGGCCCTGTCAATTTAAGCTTTCCATGTCGTCACAAAGCTTGCATGGCAATTCTAAAATCCGAATTCATATGCTTAAAATTATTTGTGTACAAATACAAATACAACTGGAATGAGTCCCTGCAAATACTGTTTTTTTTTCGATATACATTTCACTCGCTAGTACGGTATAACCTCTATTTCCATTGGAAATAATACCAATAATTAGATAGAGTTTGGATCCGACTGAATCATTTTGATACCAAACCTTCCCAGAATTGGAGTAAAATGACGCTTGTTGATATGAATTGTGAATTTACGCTTATTAATATTCACCCTAATATGCTGATATATAAACAATAATAATTTGGCTGTAATTTGTCCAGCGAAGCAGAAAATCGAGATTTACAAGATTAACTAGAAGAACGACCAAAGAATTGCAGCACATAATGTAATCATAATTATAATGCATCGTATGATACGAAAATGTGAAGTGAACGCGCAACCATTTATCATTATCACAAGTGTGTCGCTGCGCTCCACCTGCGCCTTACGGCTCTTCTCTTACACTAAGTAAATCCG
>JAQFYT010001495.1:0-16231 GCA_034694925.1 Ceratophysella denticulata
TGATCTGAATTGAATCAGATCAGATATTTTGAAGATCTGATCTGACAATTTCAGATCAGATCAGATATCAGATCAGACGATTCTGTTTGAACGTGGGTTCCACGGCGTTTGGGGCTCGGACAATTTTTGCCTTTCAATATTCAAAAAGTTCCAAAAGGCTATTTAGTTTTCGTCAAACTTTTACGCATTACAGTTAGATACCCTGCTGCTGAAGAATCCCACCGCTGGACCTGAACGACTGAGACCGAATTTACCTTTAACCCTGTGTATACGAATCACGAGATGAATATTACCTATCCCCATACCTACGATTGTAATGGGACAAAAAAATAATTTTCGGGCTGGGATGGGAGCTAGCAGGAGGTAAATAGTAAACACAATGCAAGATGAAGTTAATGTTCAAATACACTCTACGGTAATAATGCATGTTAGTATATACTGTCAGTCTGGCTTTCAGCTCTCACTATGCAGCTTCAATCTTCCTTGTCAGAATTACTAAAAGATGAAACCCGTTAGATCAGTGAGTCCTACATTCGAATACTTCGTACATGTGCGAGGCTATAGGCCAACAAGCCAAGCCAGGCCAGGCCAGGAAAGAAGGCAATAATACTTTTGTTCGGTACAGAACAAAAACTTGTGAGGTAATCTATCCTACATGTCTCAGTCCTGAGTTAGAGATATTAAAGTAAGTAACAAGTACTCGAGTACCTACCCGCCCCAGCCAGTCCGTATCGAATCATATTACACTCTATTACTTCGAAACCAAGGAACAGTCTATCATTCAACTTATAGTAGTAACATCTAACCTCCTAAGCAATCTAACCTAACCTAACCTCAATTGTACTGTGTTCAAATGACACAGGAGAATAACGATTTTTCCAGCTAAGGTTTATCCAATCCATCATAGCGTTACAGAATTTTCATACAGATCGTCCAATTTTTTACATGAATAGGGCACAAGGGCTTCAACGGTATGGAAAACTATTTATAATCCAACTCATACTCTCCAACCGGAAACGTGAATAGCAGTACAGTACGAATATGGAAACTAGAGTATGCAGAGTGACTTGCCCTACAGTATCCAGTAGATATTCTGAAGTGCACTATCAAAAAAATATGAAAAAGAACGATCACTCGGAAGCACTAGAATGGAAAACCATGCATCATAATTCATAGGCAATGGTTTAGGATTAGGATTCAAGCTTCGGCCCTAAGAGCGATTTTCAGGATCAATGATCGGTCCAGTCAGATATTTAATGGTCGTATCTCCAGTAGTCCACTCTTCAATGAATCAAAACCAAAAACCAGTCAAGTGTGAAAAAAGTCACTACAGCTCAGCTGGAGCTCCAAGTAATGAACTCGAAATCGGAACAATGGGGGTATGGTCCAAGAGTGGCTACATGGCTCTTAAAGCTCTTAACACTTCATTTTATATCATTAGTCACATCTGCATTTATTCCAAGATACAGTTATAGCAGGAAAGAATTGACCAGCAGGAGTTCGACACTTGCGACAGCCCTGCAGTTATGTCGGAGCATTCATTAAATCTTATTCATAGAGAATTCAGCTTTCAATGTTTCAATTTTCAATGCCTAGCGTATGCATATTGCACAATCTTAATTGTATTTCGTGTATAATTAGTCCAGCCAACCCATACCATAAGCTCAAGTTCTGCACTACTAATTAGCCATAGTTAATCTTATTATGACTTATGCATAGGGTAACCTCCATAACTTGATCTTGAATTAAAAATCTGACTTTTCATCAATCAATTAACTGTACAATACAGAATGCGGTGTTCCTGTCGAAGCGTTGAATTGAAGGTTTAGGCGGCCAACCTAAAAGCCAAGGTACGTACGGGCGACGGGAGTGCCACGCAAACATACTTAGCGATTACGATTATTATCATTTTGATGGGGGTAAAATAACGCTCTAACCTCGCATTCGTATTCACTTGGTTAAAGGTTTGCATTCCAAGACGGAACGAGTGAGTATCTGCATGAATATGTGGGCACAGCCTCATAACCAAACAAACAAAACTTACATGTCATTTTTTGCATAGAGACAAAGCTGGTTTGGTTTGGGACTGCGTGGTACAGTTTGTATGTAGATGAGTTCTTGATAGGGAAAAAACAATGCAAAACTAACTACCTCTGCGGAATGTAGAATAAAGATAAATGCCAAATCAAAACGGAACAATGCGACCTTCGACCGAATTTTCATGAAGAAACGGCCTTCAGGAGTAAATCTGCAAGTCCCACGCCTTTACCGACGACAATAATTTTTGAGGTTCGTGAATTTCTAATGACTTTAGCAATATAACAAGTTTAGATCTGTGATCTGTAGAAAAAAAAACTAAAAATGCATATGGTTAAGCCCTGATTACAATTATACAAGTTTTTCTGGTCATAAATTCTTGCCAAGCCAGAGCGGCAATCCAGCAATTTTACCCTTACGAGATCCTTATCACTTTGAATAGTGGCAAGTTGCAAGTTTACAACGCTCTAATAAATTCTTCACACAACTAGCCTAAGCCCTAATTATAATAATTTACTTTTGACTTCAAATGTTCAAATCTTGTGCAGGTAGATTAATAGGAATTATATCATTGTAGAAAATACTGCCCACCGCTCACCCCTGAGGCCTTAAAAATGGAAATATATGTAGGACTAGTTAGTGGATAACGTCAACGTTGAACCCCTGGAGAGATGGTGCGGTGACTTGGCTTGGCTCTCCGTCCGTCCATGGGACACACAAATGTTAATATATTTGCATACAAGGCCTTAGGATACATGCATACATCTAATACTTAAATATTTTAAATTCAACAGAAATACACAGAATAATTGTAATGCATCAGAGATAAAAGGACAAGCAGTTATCAACACTAAAACTTTTAATTATGAGCTTTCAAGATCACACGTTCTGTAAAGTGTAAACCGCCTGCCTCGCTCGCATATCAAACAGAATTCAGACCATTATTGCTGGCTGTTGCAGCTGCAAACACCTTTAGAACCTAGAATACAGATGACAGTACAATACGACCGGAGTCAGGACCGAAATGGAAATTAGCTAATTACGAGAAATGTATACAAAACTTCGTCGTTCGTCGCTCCTTCCTACTTCTATTTCCTCAGAGACTTCATTCCGACGACGCTTCCATCTTCATCTTCCCTTTCTGTATTTTCCGTTATACTACTGCAACGCTGCTAGGAAACTAAATTAAACAAAAAATCCACAAAGCGAGAACTCTCGCTGAATGAGTCTTGGACGAATGAAAGAAAACAAAGTGACTTTGATGAAGAACTTACATCAACTTGATTACACTTCGTTCTAACCTCATAGGCTTTAGGTTCGGTTTGTTCTTGTGCACACTGAACAGAACAAGCTATGTACAAGGAAACTCGTTGATGGAACTAAATATTGCATGGAAAAACAGAAACACAAGCATAGAGCAAGACCATAGGGTTCTCCTAAATATACCTAATGCATGCATTATCCATAGCATACAAAAATACGAATATTCGGGTTTATACATACATTGTGCTTGGGCAGGAAATACTTTCTTATTCATATCAAGGGCGGCATCACCGGTTTGCTGATAATTTTTGCGAATTATTAGCATATGAATACTGTGAAGTTGGCAATATCGGCCGGAAATTATATTTAAATATAAATCCATCTAGTTTTGAAACGAATTGGATTGCAGCAAATAAAAGAAGATAATTTCTTGAGCTAACCCTTAACATATAGGAGCATGTTCTTCGAACCGACCATATACCATTTTGCTAAAAACCACGACCCTGAAGAAGAGCTTCTACTGACAAACTACTTGAGCCTTTCTTCTTCTCGTAATAAATCAAGAGGTTCGGTGTTCGGTTTGGTTTGGTCTCGAGCTCTTTACTTGGAAGAAGAAATCAATTCCGTTCTCTACCTTCACGAGATCATTATAGACATACTGCCTGAGCCTACTAAGCTTCTTTGGCCAAAAACCCTCCATTCCATACAAAACAGCGGAAGAAGAGCTTTCCCTCCTAAAACACACACATCTTCATCCCCTGCCTCACCTAATTTTATTCCTCATTCCTTGTACACTTCACACCGCAAGGAGCCAGACCAGAACTGGAAAACCAGATTCCATCCATTAACAAGATTGGAGGTTCGTGTCCAGGATTTATTTTCATTAATTAAACACGCCCAAACCCACACATTTTATTTAGTTTAGAGATTTGGTTTGGAGTTACCAAATAGAAAGAGAGTCGAAACTCGAATTCCTAAATGTAGAAACTCGGTTGCGTCTTGTGCCGTGGTCTGACATCAGCTGAGATAGACCACGCGCACCCAGTTTACAAGAATAATTATTCACAATTCAGAATGACACAAAAAGTGTGCGGAGGCTCATCTATGTACGCTTTTACAATGGGGAAATATGTATTAGTGAAATAGTCTGAAGGACGCTTTATATTGAGCTCATCGTCTCAATCTCAAGAGCTGCAGTCGAAATGACTCATCACGTTATGCGTTGGGCTTATCGATTAGCCATCATTTCGGTCGCAAACTTAAGGCCTTAGTCGATTTGACCTTGCCAAACTAACTGTGGCTATTTAAAAATCTGCGATTTATGCCGATTCCTGACGAATAACTGAGGGGCTGAGGTAATTCCCTTAATCAATTTTGAATTCTATAACGCCAATTTCAAATGTCCAGTTAAAAAAGATATACTTAATCAGCATGAGATGAGCAATATGTCGAATTTGGTGGCAGCAATGAATAAACATGGCCGCATATATTTGACAAGGACCAAACGGCCTAGAACACTAAGTTTTAGCTTCACGAGCAGAATGCAAAGACATCCTATTACAACACTAACACTGAAGCCTGTAGGCGAGAAATTATAAGTTCCATTCAAGAGGCAGAAATAGAGATTGCTAATCGTAATATTCATCATTCGAATCACCTATCACCAAGGAGGATGTACTCTAAAATGCATCATGACCTGAGCTTGAGATATCAAAAAATTAACATAAAACACCAAACCCTACAAACTTGGGTACATCTTCATTCTTCAATTCTGAGATTTTGAACAATGTGTGAAAGTGAAGATTTTAAGAGAAAAAAATATTAAAACCTGTAATTTATCAACTAAAAGTCTCACGACTCCAGCCCAGAAGTTATTGATGGTACTTCATTGTACGATATTTATCCATTGTATCCCAAGTCAGGGCATTAGTCATTCCCCTCATCCTATTGAATCCCAAATTTAATAAACAGGGGAGTAGTGGTCAAAACCAAATGCCATGCCATCAATGGAATGCCCACACAGTCCAGTTCACGTCCACGTGTGGGCATAGCTAAAAATAGCATTATGCTCCGCAAAGAATCTCCATTATTGGTATTCATAATGTAGTTGATGCCTGGCCTGGCGCCTGGTGCTGCTGGTGTGCTGGTACGAGAAAACGTTAAAAAACTTCCAAATCCCAATTTTACCATTAGTCCAGTACAGAGTCGACTATGGATCCTACCAAGCAATCATCTTTGCACTACTGGACTCATTTTCACTTCATTAATCCAAGTCACTACAAACATTAGCCATTGCTTGAGCTTCTGTGCTAAAAGCGTTATTAATGGACTTTGATAATGTAATCGTAGTTTGGGTACATTAAGTTGAGTTCACGTGTCTCTGAATTTTTAGGCTAATCCGATCAGGCAACCTCAGAAAAAAAGTACGCACCGTCATCATCATTAGGAACAACCTAAAACCTAAACCATCACGAGCTAAGTCTAAATTCAAAATAATGATTCTAAATGCCTTCGTTGAGCCTAGGTGTTGAGTGTTACTTGTTACAGAGGCTTCTGAAGGTCTCAGAAACTAAATTTTTGCAAAGGAAAACCATTAGGCAAAGGCAAGCCACCTAAATTATAGATACAAACAAGTAAGTAAAGTAAACTCGAGGCTAGAGGTAATTACCCACAAACTATTGTCAAAGAAAATGGAATATGTAAGCGGATTTCAAAACCACATTCGGGGTTACGCTTTATGCCGCATTCTACCTGCAAAAAGTGGAAATAGAAAAAAATTCTTGAAATAATTCCGTTTTAATATTTAGTACCAGAAATACACGGCAAGATTTACTACTTTACCATGGAAAATCTTACATTCTTGGCATTGTTCGTTCTTAAAGATAAACTCTACCTGGCTGGATGCGCGATATCCCATGCCATAACAAAAATATAATGCCATAATCACGATGAACGAAGTCAAAGGTGCTAGACTGCAAAAACGTTCAGCCAGGTAATAAATACTTATAAAATACTTACTAAATTCTCCCATGACAAAACATCGTGGGCAAAATCTAGTAATCTCCACGTAAATCTCAAGATGTACAGAAATATATTACCTAGAGGCCTAGAGTTCAATGTACATACATGTGTTCATCTTGGCACATCTACTCAACATCCAAGCAGTTAAACGTGCATGACTCAAAATAGTAAGGTAACAAAAAAAAACGTTAAAATCCATAATTCTTCCAAACCAAAAATCTCGGAACTCGGAAGTTTCCGCAAACTAATTTCCATTACTCCATCGATTACACAATTATTACTTCCGAGTCAAATCCCCGGCCGGATACAAACTGACAACTTTGCCCATTTTGCTAGACCTGAACGACCAAAGAGCAAACTTGCCTGTAATTATGAACCCCAACATCAGCCAGTCCAAATAGAATACAACAATAGCCATCGAGAGTCCTATAATTATTGTACACTCTCTTCTGCATTTATTCAACATCATTATCCCAGCACCGAGCCCTAATTGACGTAAAATAACCCTCGGAAAATCACCCATTGTTCCCACATCCCAGTAATTTCCTTGGATGAGTTGTGGGGGTGTTAAATTACACAACGAGGAGAATGAAAAAAGATCATAGATTAGTCAATACCTATTAGTATGGCGCACCAGTATTAAATTACAGGGCAGTGTATATGTAGAGAGTACACAGTACACTACACTACACGACAGATCAGATCATATTATGAAACCCAAGGAATTCCTCCAGTGTAGAGTGCATTAGCCTTTTTCGCTTTCACCTTCCAGCCGAAAGCGTCAATGCCCGTGAAGCCAAGCCCAAGAATATCAAATTACCAAATAAATCGCACAATGCACACGTGTACAGGAAGATCAGATGAGATATGCTCACGTGCAAAGTCAAACAAAACTCATACCCACTCAAACTCAAAGTTAAGCCAAGCCAGTTAACAAGCCAGTTAGCATTGACAGAACACCATCTGTGAGCACGAGTCAGAACGTCTTAAATCTGCAGTAAATGCTAAGAAGAGGTCCTCAGGTGTGAATCACAACAATAAGAACCCACAATAATGCCTGAGGCACCCTCCACACCTTTCTATTGTTGTTTCTGTTCTGTAATTCACTGCATTAGCCCGCTCGTATTTACACTGAAACATCTCATCTCATCCTTCGTAAATACAAAAACGTGAAGAAATCACACTTTTAACCGTTGGGCATCACGATTCCCATGTAATCCTTACTCTCAGGACATAATTAGGTCGGGCAATTATCCTGGAAGGCCAGAACAGGGAAGGTAGTACCTAATGAAAATTCTAAATAACCGCAGCATGGTCACGCGAAGGAAAGCCCTCGTATTCTGCATTAAATGCTGTATCTGAATCTGTATGTATGCCAGATAACCCCTGACATTTGGGATTCGCATTTCCAGCCCCAGAATCATCCGGATTCACCATATCTGTGTCACAGTCATACTTAGCATGTATTTTGTATTTTGCAAATTACAGCATAGCTGCCAGCCAAATATTTCCGGTTCTCCTGCTGTACTCCACATTAAACACCGATTAAATTCTCATCAGGATGAACTGAATTTAGAATTTCCGAGTGTCAAAGCATTAAATTAGATCAGGGATCAGGCTACACAATATACAACGTGTGTGCATAAATCCAAATCCGTCGAGTACTAGTACTTTAATACAGTCGACTGACTTGAATTTATCCCTCTGGCTAAATGGTACTACCCACCGCTGCACACATTGAAAATGACATGATGGAAAACCTCTTTTGGAAGGAAATTCATTCCTATTCCTATTAGTCAAGTGATTTACGACTATGAACCAATTTCTATTCACCTCTGTAATCATTTTTGATTCAGTTTTTGGCTTCAGAAGTGTAACTTCTGTGTAATGCAGATATACCTATATATCCAAAATCCAATCATTGGACGAAACATACATCATAGCTGACTGACATGACATGAAATACGATGTTTCTCGTTCATTCACTGTTACTACTACGCACACTTGAATTGAAAATACCTGTACAGTGTGCAGCCTATTCCATGTGTGGGAAACACGGTAGTAATTATCCGAATATTAAATTAAATCCTAAATCCCAATTTCTATTATGAAAATGAGGTTTCTGAATATTCATGTCTAGACTGGCTGACACCATTCACTATTAACTCAATTATATTCCGGCGTTAATAAATATCTGATTGACAATGGTTAGGCTAATCAAATCAGGGTTAATAGAAATCTTGACAGAAACCAGAAACGCAAAATTCACTGATGGAAACGGCTTTAAATCCTTGACTATCGCAATAGTTGTAGTTTGTAGTGAAGAAACAGTCAATATACAGTGTAAAAAATACAAAATCTTCCCAGGGTTCAACTCAATCAAATCTACATTAAGTCAATCAGTTTCAATTGGAATAATTTAAGACCGGTCTGTCCTCGAGTCTTGCCGTCTGACTTCAGTTCAGTTCAGATTACAGACGTCGTCGTATAAAAACCTGGTTCGTGACGGCCAACTGACACTCTAGTCGAGATTAGATATGCAGAAATATGCAAAACTTGATTCCTTGAATTCTCAACGAAAAAGCCCAATGACACAGAAATTAAGCCGGTTTTCCAATCCTGAGCAGGAATAGAATAGGCACAGCAGGAACATCAAATATCAAATTACTCAAGATATCTCTAATACCCAATACTTGACCTACAAATACAATCAAGAGCATTTTTCTCCTAAGGACAATTCGGTTCAATTAGACCTAACATTAAATTAATGATAGGGACAAGAAAGACAAAAAGAAACGCCAGTTGAACCAGGAACCAGCCAGTGGCTATTAAAACCACTGTAATTGGGCACGTAAATCACTTTGATTACTGACACTGACCAAGTCCAATTCAACCTGTCACTTTACTTTCATATCTACCGACTTTCTAGACATTAGGCAAAGTTCAACAGGCCAATATTAAGCAGAAAGAAAAAAGGCTTTTGAACAGGCTCGCTTTTGCTTAGGCTAGAACGCGAAAAGCGAGTTAGAATAGAAGACGCCGTAAAATTAGGAAAACAGAGATAGATGTGAATTCTAATTAGAAACGCTAATACGGCAGTCGAGTAAAACATCGTAGTTCGTTTCCTAGTGTAAAATGTAACGATGTAGTACATTGTGCCATAAAAGTGGTTGGTTGACTCCAATCCGTTCGTAGCATTAAATTAAATTAAGCGGAGGAGTAGACAGGCAGAAGACACATGGATCCTACCTACGTACCCCCTTGGTAAAAGAGAAAATTGAATTGTCTCAACAGTCTTTTATAAGAAACTTCCTGGATTGGCTTCTTCCAGCAGAGCTTCCAATGAGCGGAAAAAAAGTAATTTCGGTTGGCAAATGCTGGATTTCCACCCTCAAAATCCGGATTCTTTCTTCTTCACTCTAGTAATAGTGAATATAGTACGCGCACAAATATCCACAAAGAGAAAATCTTCCTCTTCCGCTGCTCTACGTATAAATGGATTCAGCAATCATGCATGAATTCGTGAACCAACTCGAGCTCGAGCTTCGAGTTTGTCCAACCGAGAATTCATGAAAGTAAAGGATGAACTCGAGAGAAAAACGACTTTCTTGCTACTTGTCTGGGTTACATTCGTTTTGACACGAAAGTGTTGAATGCGTACTTATTTGAATTATGTGCACTTAATTCTACTTCGGACGAGGCCTTATATTTCAAAAGCAAATGTATTGACTCGTATGCACGGGTAAAACGTGTACGCAGACCCGACGCTAAAGCCGGTAAAACGAAATACGAATACGACTCAATGTCAACGTACTAATTCCCAACATATAACTATTTGATCATATTCGTTGCGTATTTTAACAAGATAAATAAAGTATTTAAACGACATACTAGTATTGTACTTTCTCTGTCATACCATTACATAGCCCCCCGAACTACCATAGAACATAGCAATAAGCCGTGTAATAACCTTCAACCCCAACATTTCCTTGTCACCCTCATCCAATCTTATGAGTTCCCAAATGTATTCATAATGAACCTTGTCAGTCCACAAGACGCACGGAAGGAAGTAAAAGCGTCTGTAGGAAAATGCCTGTCTCCGCTTTGAACAGAGAGAGAAAGTTTTACTTTTATGAGACAAAACGACAGACTGGAAACTGTTGTATAGCCTGTGCAGGCAGCAATAAACAGTGTACCTACTGTTTGTTCCGGGTCCCATCCAAAAACTTATTTAAGTGAAATGTCCTTGAATTAAACTTGAGTCTCTGAAGAAGCGTAGGAAGATGCGGCAGAACTGAATAAAAGTTACAAAAGTTACCAGTCTGCTGTCTCGTTGGAATAAAATAAACTCACTCAAGTCAGGCATGTACGCACCTTATAAATGTTTAACCAGTTCGGGACAGGTAATTCACCTGCTATGCGTTCCGTGTTCCCCAAAGCCTAAACTAAAGAAACGGGTCGATGACAAGCGACAAGCGGCGTGCACAATGACAAAGTTTCAACCAGCTCGGCTACATTATATTATATCCTCCATGCTACCGCATTTCCTTGTACAAGTTTCATTTTACAGTAAAGTCAGCAGACGCAATGAAGGGTGAAGGTTAGTGGATTTTCTGTTGAGGGGCTCTCTGCACACAGACACTCAATAGCCTGGAGTAAGTAATGCTTCTCAGAGGTTCGGTGATCCAGGATCCAAAAAGGTTCCATAGTTCCATTATTATTAAATGTAACCTCCATGCAACTTTCTCCAGTCGAGTGAAACCAAATGGGACATGTTTCCAGTTACTTCCTCTTTTGGGGGTTCCCCCTCTCGAAAAAATCAGCTCAGGGCAATTTTATTCATGGTATATGGTCTCCGATACTCAATTGGAGTAGCGTGTATGAAAGCACTAAAAGCACGATTTATTGGTTGGTATATTCTCAAAAATCAATGGTTTGAAATTTCACAATACCTTTACTTGCCCAACACGTCACATCTATCAAGATTATTTTTTGACCAGAACATAATTTTGTCCAAGCAAGTAAAGGTAGCAATGAAAAACGTGCCTATTACTGCCAAACGCAGACCCTACAAGCACCCTACCATTACATTACACAGATGGTATTGAATTGTCTACAGCCTGCAAGCTGCAAGTAAGCAGCAAAAAGCCAAAGTCAGTCCACAAACCAATACATCATGTCACGACGCCAAAGTCACAACTTAGTTTTTGTGGAGAAAAGGGGAGAAAACCGGAGGATGCCAAGGAAAAAGTTCCAATGCATTTATCTTCACATCTTGAATATATATTCCCATGTCTTGACTCAATCTGTATACACATTTATCCTAACTCTTCCTAGGAAAACCAAAGACAGAGAGAAAGCAAAAACCTATTTCAATTCCTACATACACATACAAAACATCACGCATAGAAAGAAAACAAAAAGGCTTTGCATTAAGGTAGGGTGACACGAGACTGGCAGACCATTAAACAATTTCGTCTGATGGCTGTATGTACTGGTAGCTGCAGTCAAGTCTGGCCCTGGCTCGACTCACGTGTCAACGTAAGACGTTACCCGAGCTCAACAAATCCACCGACCAATTTATTTTGAAGTGTGGCTCAGCTCGGCCGAGGGTTAAGCAAACGCTAATTCTTTTTTCTCTTCAGGAGAAAGTGCGTGTCTGCTTACACATACCATGTGGGTATATGGTCCGAGCTGGACGCTGCTGGTTACTGGTGCTTATTTTTAGGCCACGCATGAGTTCTTCTATAGATTTCTCCTGGGCTTGACCACACAACACGTACGAGGAAGGGATAAGGGTTTGAACTCCGAGTTAACCTAAAGTCTGTGTACTGCTACAGTACGTGGATCCGGGGTCGCATACCTTTTAACCTAACCGACGCGCAATAATACCGCAGTTGTAAGGTTAGGTTGGGAAAACGTGTGCGACCATCTGATCTCACGCTATGTCAATACCAACAACGGCAACGGCAGAAAACGAACGGGTAGTAGAGGCTCTACTGCTACCCTAACGACTCTAATCCGGAGGTAACACAATCCACACGGACTTACTTTCACCTAAACAATTCTCCGGTTTCTGGTGCTTTTTTGGAGCTTGTATTATCACAATTCTACTCGCGTTCAACGTCCTACCAAATGGATTCTCAATTCTCTCGTGTAAGCCCAAGCTACCCGGATCATGATTGCTTCTTACGCACCATAGTCCAGTTCGCTTAAAGTTCAACTGAAAAACTTTCTCCATGGAGAAATTCATTGCAGGAACGGCTGGACAGAGGCTGTAACGCTACACGCAGAACGCAGAAGGTTTTGTAATATTATAGCTCCAGGAACTTGCATACGTTCCATATGTATTTACGCAACACCACATGAACATTGGCATTAGTACATACGAAATGAAAACGAATATCGATCAGCAGCACTTTTATAAATAAATGAATCAAAAACAGGCTTATTCCAAATGTAAACATATGCAACGATATTCTAGGTTGAATCTTGAAATGAAGTGAATTTAGCCACATTTGGCTGAACCGCAAAACTAAGCCAGGCATATCTCCTAAATCTCAAATTCAAATAACACCACTTCAGATAGATGGCATTAAAATTTGAACTCGTTCTACAGTGCTTAATTATCTCAGTGATTTTACGAAGTCATAAATGTATGTATAACACCACCAAAAACAATGAGTTGGCTTCTGGCTTACGCCTCAAAATAAGCAAAATCTTGTAAAAACAAAAACCACACGAAAGCCGAAAGTGAAAGCCATAGTGAAAGCATATATGTAGACAGTTCTAAAGTAAAACGTCACCAAATTGTTAACCATGCCCAGGAAGTCTCTCAACCCAGATCATCATTTTTCTTCGACGTCTTCTCCAAACACGTACGACACGCTTAGACGCCGAGACGTTGAAAATATGTGGAGCAACCCTGGACGACCTCCTTTGGGGAAAAGCACGCCTCCTCATCATCTTCATTCCCTTAACGACTCTGTCATCTCAGAATCCCATTGTCATGACACACACGGACCAAAGCCTCACCTATCCAATTACCGACTACCCGAGAGAACAATAGGCCTAGAACCTAGAACGGACCCTCCATGCGTTCTATGGTTCGAACAAAAATAAGAAAAATTCGCCTCCAGTCCACGCACATATTCCCAGACATCAGGGGTGAAAATTTCTTCTATCTGTTTCCCTCCCAGAAACTTCAATCTAATGGAAAACCCATTTGTAGCCATAGAGAGTCAGATACGAGTGGTACAGCTACTGGGATCAAGGTTCAAGAAATACCCGGACCCGGGAAAGCAGTCGTGCAGGATAGCTATGGCATAGGGCATAGCGTGGAAAGCACATAAGAAGAGCTGGAGGGGTAAAAACTAAATCCACTTCCTTTCCATTACAAACTCCTTCACTTACTTTCGAATCAAGGAGAGGAGACGACGGAAAGGCCAGGGCAACGCAGAGAAAAGTTGAAGTTGAAGGAAATGCCAGATAAAAGTCCAGGCCAGGAGCTCAACTGAAATGTTGATGGGTAGGCAACGGTCATATATCTACACGTTTGGGTCTCACGCGTATGTCGCGGTTTGAGTAATACATATATTTTTATTCAACCAAAGTCAACTTTCACCCTACTTTCTCTGCAGCAAAAGAAACAAGAACAAGACGTATTTAAAATTTACCCTTAAAAATTCCGACATACCATGTGTAGTACTTTACCTTGTCAGTTATAAATACATCTGGCTTAGCTTCCTGTATCGGTTTCATTGAATGATAATTCTGATCAAGCATAAAGGTATTTAAAAATTCCAATTCCATTTCTCTGAGATTTCTCCGTACAGAATCGACAATGACAATCAACCCCTCATTTGCCTATTTAGCGTCAAGAGTCAATGGGAATAATGTTCCAGCGTCCCTGTAATACTTTCAAACCAAATTAACTGTCACTGTGCAGTCTCCACAGAGTAAATACAATATATACCGCCTACAAGCCGAGATAAGCATGTTCTCCTTGAGTGTAAATTAGTTTCAGTCGTGAACATACCTAGAATACAAAACACAACTTTCACCGCTTTCCCCTACCTAATGCAAAGCAATACAAGGAATGGTGTGACTTTGTCTCATGTATTAAATAAGTGGGAGAATGAGCCTTGAGTCCATACAGCCTACCTTTCCGGCTTGGGCATTCTGACAAAAACTTTTCTATGTTCGTGAGAAAATTCCACCTCGACCGTAGCAGGTCTGAAGCAGACACGCCAAACACCAAACTATTGTTACTTTACTTCCTTCCTGCAGCTACGAGGGAAAAAGCGCTTAAGGATCATGGTTAAAGGCCAGAGGACACGGAGAAGTCCTTCTGGTTCAATGGAAATTCTTAGCCTTGTTCTCACGTCACGAAGGCCAAAATCTACATTGGAGTTTGGGAGCAAACACTCAAGTACAACTTTTCTTGGCAGCAGCAGGAGTCTGAATACGAGTATGGGTTAAACGGAGAAAGTCGAGCAGAAGAAAGTTGAAGCTCAACTTTAGGGTAGTTCGTGACATAATCGAATGGGAATACGAACCCAGGATCATCGATACTTGGAGCTCAAGCTCCAGGAGCTAACATCAGTTGGTCAAACAAATAAAATGCTTTATAAGCCATTCCCGGGGCTCCGTAATCACAAATTGATGCTCTCAGTAGCACGGCCGTTAAAATTCACGATCTCTCCATCTCGTGTATACCCCATGCTATGTCGGAGCTAGGGTATATACAATACGTCCACGACATAACCATAGTAGTAAAATGCGTCTAGCTCCTTTCTGAATGAAACAAAGTTTGCTCCTATCTTCCTTTGAACCTCAGATCTTTCCCCGCATCCGCATTCACCCTTCCACAGTCCACCAAGCCAAAACGAGCTGTACGCTGTACTCTCCGTACTACAGAAAATACTGGTAGCAGGTCCCTAGGCCTTGTTTCACACAGGCTTCTTTTCCCCGTATCATTTTTACTCCGGGCCCTCTTATGATGATGCTATTGATTTTTGGGGTTGGGGAAAAGAACCTCTCCAAGGCAATCCAAGCGACTGCAGCATACACAAGTATTCAACTCCGAACCAGCAGGACCAGACCAGAGCTTCTTGAAAACTCCGACCCACACGACAGTACAAAACGAAAAGACAGGGGCATTGAATCTCTGAATCCTTGAATGCTTTCCATCCGTCTCAGACTTACACCTCAGTCTTTCTGAAGAGGAGCTGAAGCTAAAATCCCTATGAATACAGTGGTAGAGCTCCACGTGGACATTCGACATCGACCGAGAGACCCAAGAAATGAAATGAATTTAGAGCTAAAACCCCATCCTATTCAACCATCCATGCCTAATACCTAAGATCAACAAAGGAACAAGAAAAATGGTAGGGCTACGCTCATCCATAAATGTAATACGAGCGAGTAACTAAGACCGCGAAGGAATGACAGAAACAGAAACAACATTGAGGGGGAAAAAATAAATCTTGAGAGACAAGTGCCAACTGCCAACCCAAAGAAAAATCTCATCGTAATGTGGACTTTCTACCTTCGGCTCGGATGAGGGAAAGCAGGGAGGAACGTTCTACGTCATTTACCTTGATTCATGTGGGTCGTGGGTCCGTGTTCATTATGCATTTCGTTATCAAAAATAAATCCAAAATCATTTTAGAAATGTGTTTTTAAAAACATATTTTCCGGCATACTGCATAGGTCAACTTCCACAGAATGGACTGCAGCTTATTCAACGTAAATGACCGTGATCCAGAACGGAAAAAAATCCTAGCCCCGTCGTCCTATTGAGAAGAATAAATGGGTTGGCGTGCCTTTGACTTAACGGGGTTGTATACAGATACTCCCCACCCCACCCTCGTAATGTAAACAAATGGAAGGGAAGGGTTTACGCCAA
>JAQFYT010001496.1:0-16226 GCA_034694925.1 Ceratophysella denticulata
CACCATTCGGCTCCAAAGCGTACTCTTTCCTAAATGTTTTTCGCATGCATACTAGAAATACGGGTGGCGCCCCCATAACGGCCTAGATTCATACTGACAAGCTGCTATGTAAATCTTAACATATTCAATTTTCAATGCTTATAACGCACGTTTAGGGCATTACATACGCTTCAAGATACACACGGCCTAGGCCGAATATATTGGGCCAGGAAATACAAACGGCCTGTATAACATATATATTTACTATTTTAGAAGTAAATAGGCCGAAGCCGTAAGCATTAAGCAGGTGTCTAAGTCTCGCCCTTCGGAAGATATAAGAATAGGTAGAGAACGTGGTCTTTTCTACAAAGCTTGAGCCCCTCAGTCAAACAAATGTCAAAAAAGCCCTAAAAACCTTCACCGAATTGTCGTATTTCCTTCCAAGTACCAACCTAATAACGCCGTGCTATTATGCAATGCTATAGCCAGCTATGTCAGGAATAATAATAGTGGTTTTGGAGCCTGTACGTATGTACGTACATAGCTAAAGAAATGCTTAGCACTATGATTCATTATTATATAATTGTTCATTTTTGTATTCCAGGCTGTTTTTAAAAACTTGACTCAACTAGAACAGGAAGTCCTACTCCGGTTCCTTAGGAAGACTCAACCGGTCAGAGAAGTTATACACCGTTTGATCCAAAGTAGCGATCCAAAACGCGTGTCTGAGTTGGAGGAAGAGCAAGTCCAATACAAAAATAAAAAATGAACATCCTCCTTTAGTCCATAAAAGTTGCACAAGTATACCATTAAAATCATTCCAATTCTGATTAGGCCTAAGCGTTAACCGCTCTAAATCAACAGGTAGTTTTATTAATTCGTGCGCGCGACTTGAATTCAAAAGAATAATTATTGTAATCTCGTTTCCAAATAATCAATTTTGTTCAGGCATTTGCATGGTGTGTCTAAGTAAAAAGCATAGGGAATGCACAGAAACCTTTGATTCTTACCCGTAGGGAATCCGAACATTTTGTAGAAAGAAAGTGCGAGGAAATCAGCAGGATGTGTAGACAAATCGAGAGCATTAGTTCCCACGAAGCTGGCAGCATCGAGGAAAACAAACCATTTGTTTATTCCACGGCGACTCTTTCCCTTGTCTTCAGTCCCAACCCAAGATTTACTTGTTTCTTCCTCATTGGCGTCACCATCGCTTCCCAAAACACTATTTACTTTCTCCCGTCCGCACGTCGTCGCTGTTCCTGTCTTTGGAATTGGAATAATTAAATTACTGTCCGACTACGGCCAAAAAATAACCGACACTGTAACTACCAATATATACTAGTAGCGTGTACCGACTAAATTTGCACGTAGTAAGCTACACATTCATATACTACTAGGTATATCTAGTGTCCAAGAATACGGAAATTCTAAGCATACCTGATGGACACGATACTGTTTGAGAAGGCGATCAGCATGGTCCAGAAAAAAATCATTGGAGTACGAGATCGGACTCAGCTGGCCACGCTGAATATCTTCAATCCAATCCAGTGGATATTTGTAGCCTGAGAAGTTGCATTGGGCAGGGTAGACCATCAATGCATTGCAATCGTCCTGATCTTCATTCCTAAGTCATAGAATTGTTATTACAAAGAGAAAGCAGCCTCGCATGCATCGATGTACTTAGCTGAACTAGATCTGTAAAATTGTAACATTTCGAGACTTAGGTACTTGAACCTTTGAATCCCCTACTTTAATTAAGCCTCGATTTTCAGGAGGGAATTGCAGGTATTCTTGAGTGATTTATGTGTGTACCAGTATACCTGACCGGAGAGTGCTCGGGTGGGTTTTTGATAAATGAGTGTAATTCCTTATAGCAGCAAAGCTCATGAATTATGGTGAAAGACAAGGCTTTTCTCCATCCACGTGTATAGTACAGACAAGCAACCGCCTTGGTTAGAACTTAGAACGCACTCCAAACTCTAATTCACCGTGCTATTGACGTTCAAGGTTTCTTGGCCCAAAACAAAAGATATGAGACATACAAAAGAAAGTCACAGTGTAAATATCAGAAGATTGAGCCCATAACGGTCTTCTACTCTCTGACTCAAGACAAATTCATCGAGCAGACCTTCTTCATTATGATTTGAAAAACAAGTGTTAGGTCGAATAGTTTTTGTAATGCGTAGCCATATAAACATCAGGACAGAATCACAAAATAGCTCAAAAATTACGGCAGACATGTGTCTAACTTTCTCCAGGTGAAAGCTCGATATTAAAATTTGTTGGTACCATTCTCGTGTGGTGAAAGTCAGATTCCACGGTTTGGTCTTCTTCGACTCTGCACGTGCAACATTTAATTTCGAACGTCCCCATTATCCAGTGAGCACGCTGCACCAGAAATGCAAATTTATACCGGACAGTATATTTAAACTGACACGTCTGTAAACTACATATTCCAAATACTCCGTCACCGCAAGGCTCAGGGAGAGCTCGCATAGCTCTTAAGTTATGTCCTGACCTGACAGTATGTCACTACCTCCATAGAACAAACGAATGGCCCAGAATGCGCCAGCATAGAAAAGATAGAAGAATGTGTACAAGGACACCCTTGGGAATTCCTTTTCAAGAGTCGACCCGACCTCATGGAACTCTAGAGCTCAAAGAGGGTGAGACGGGAAGGAAAGATCCAACTGGGACACAATAAACATGCAATTCTATCTACTGTTGCAAATACTTGACTTTCTCTGTGTAATCGCGGATTGCTTGTTTATGGACGTTTAGATTCATTCAAAAAAGCTACAGTAGTGCATTGAATTTCTAGCGGCCGAATTGTTATTTAGTGAATTCTATGGTTAAGCATGTTTGTTACGTTAAGCGGATGTGTTAAGGCTATACTCAGTTTTGAATTTTGGGAGTATCTCTAATTGTAAGTATCGGCAAAGCAGGGTTCAGGAAAATGGCTCAACCGGTCATAGTCAACATTGAATTCAGGTCAGGTTTCGGCGTGCCATATTTCTTCGAAAATTTCAACTGCGATGCATCATACAGGTATACAAGTGTAGCTGGTACATGGCAATGCTCAACGGGATCAATCACATGAAATCTCAGTCACAGGTAGGGACACTAGGGCTAATGTAAATTAGGAAATGAAAATTGAACTCGAGTAACGAGTTGCGGGGAGCGGAAATGAGTTCCAAACTCCGAACCTCTGAATTTAGTTGGCTGTGGTCCCTACATGGTTCAGCTCTTGAAATTCGGTGCTTTCTCTTTACCCCATGTGCCGAAATGGGTATAATATGGAAAGTACTAAGGGGGGATAATTACATAAGCGTTTCCGCTGGGCGTTCGCGGTGAGGGACTGGAGCCCATTCGTCCGTCTCTCGAGAGTCCATTAGTTGCTCCAAAGTGGTTTTGGCAAGGCAGTAAACTCGGGTTGATGAGCCCTGCTGCCTCTCTCGCCCTGGACTCCCGCAATTACGCCCCACCAACTCCCGCATCCCCACCACAGACGTGTGACTCTCTTCACAGTACCCAAACAGACCTGCGGAAGTTCAAATGAACACACATTGTAGCAAATGGGTTGAGGAAGTACTGACGATTCGTACCGGGCAATTCCTTCAATACGAAGGTAACAGAGCATAAAATATAGCGGGACAAAAGAGTTCGTACCTTTGCATTCATACCAAACACGTTGAGCATCAACTTTTAAACTTTGCTTAATACTACATATAACACCTTAAATAGGTTAAAAGTATTATTTTTATTGGTCATTAAAGTTGTTAACAATTTTTTACTTTTTATTATCATAGTCGCTGCCAGCAGTATGTAGTCTGTACGATATGGAATATAATCAACAACAGCCCAACATATCACTGCATCCAAATACACATGACCTTGTACGAATTACGTGTTATTACTTAGGAAATTTTGCTGGTCTATTTTACCGGCGTCAGTGGTGAGAGCAAATATTTCTTGATTCGGGTAATGTTAGGTTAAGTTAGATTGATATTTTGCCCGAGTACCTAACATATAACCTAACAGTATATTCTAACATAACACATTATCATAAATAATTGATTCACTACATTTGCAGCATGCAATTTCTAGTCGAATGTACAAAAGCGGTGAAAGTTGATATTTATTTCACTCTAATTCAAATCGCAGCAATGCAATATATTTTAGTTTTCTGCTAGAAATACAAGAAATACAAGAAATACAAGAAATACAATAGCGACGTAAACCTAGGCATACTTTCACACGGGGCATCCTGCAAAACGTTTAAAAACTTGATGTTGCTCTGTCCAATACGAATTGACCAAACCTCCTGATCACCAGGGAATTTCTTGCAGTACTTTCACCGGGGGAAAGTCCTGATACACACAGCACAGCGGATCGTGGTATTCTATTGAGAGAATCCCGTGCTAGTATTAACCTCTTCATCTATTTAATTCAGCGTCCCTGGAGAACCCCATCTCCAGTCATTTCAGAATGATACTTACGGAATTGAACGAGCGGATTTATTGGAGTGGGAGGCAATTAGCCCGAGAAATATGTAGGTATGTATATACGAGTACCTTAGACCCGTTTTCCAAAATTGAATTATTTATTGCATTTAGATTATCAGCTTATTTCATGAGAGGGCTCTTGAATTGTCAGAGATTATTAGTATAATCTGGGTTTCGTGATTCGTTTTGATAATTGCTACGTCAGGCAAGGGGCCTATCTATTTAATTACCTTAAATCTATATATGATATTCTTACATATCATTTTCGCAGTCTCAGGTAGTCAATGCCATTCTCAAATCAAATCTCTAATCTCTATTAAAAGCTTGACTTCCATTTTTGGAGATCAGCATGGCTCACGGTCATGGCTCAAGCCAAAGCTGAATTTCAAGAAGTCAGTCAGTTATACGGGTTGCTTTGCCGAAGAAAGTTATAATATAGAACCTCACGGTAAGGTAGTGACAATGATGAGCTAGCAGTCTGTTCCTAATCGTGATGATATTTTGACGGGAGGAGGGGGAGCAGATGACGAGCAACCTAATGGAATACCCACAAAATTTTGTTTCTACGACGATTTCCAGGACCAAAATTTTGCAAGGTTTACTTAGCCTAGCTTATCTGAATATTATTGAAGTTTATTAGTTATTTTAACTTTAACATATTTAGCGCAATAAATCGAAGATTCAATATATCTTTAATTTTAATGTAGGATCTAAATAACATTGCTGTACAGTATCCCAAGGGGTCTCTATTTTCTTCAGTTTTTATTTGCCTCAAGATCGATGAAAATCGAGAGGCCTTGACATTACCCAATCATTTCTCCGCTTGCAGCGTACTCGGGTTACTTTTCTCAGACGAACCGCTAATAAACTAATAATAAACTTAGTTTGTTCTTAAAATATTTATTCTAATAGTTATTTGCAAATGGCTTCGAAATAGGTCAAGATTAACGCACATCTTTTTAAAGGCAATTACAATTACACGATAAATATTTTACCAAAGGTAACTAGGTATATTGTTACACATTTAACAGTCGCAATCACCAACGTGTACATCCGTACACGAAATAAATTTTTACTCGACGAACTGTCGAGCTCTGTCGACTCTGCGTGCGTATGGCGAAAGCCCACTGAGAGAAAGTTGAGAGTGAAAGATTATCTTACCTCCATTGAAACGGAAACTTTCAGCAAGTAGTTTCATGGCGGAAGTCGCACCGGAAGTGAAAATGACAGAATAGTCCTCCCCCGTCGTTCCGAAGTGCTCCAGAATCCTTGGGATACAGAAACCAAAGATTGCATTTTAGAGACTCTGGCTCTATAGACTTTACACAGTCAATTTACATTACCATAACCAATCCATTGAATTCATATCAAATTACCGTCAATTATATTGTTATTTGCAATCTACCGCATCTTGAGAGTCTTATAACTTTCATAAGGTCAGGTTCTAAAATCTTAGGTTAGGTTAGGTTAAAACCCGAGTATAGCCCGACTTTTAGAGAACCTGACCTAGCCGAAGTCATAAGACTCTCAAAACGCTTATATCTGGTCGGATCAGAGCCGACAACAGCCAATGTCCGAAATGCATGTTTGAAAGGCGGAATACTCAAAAGCTCAACGTAATATAACCTAACCTAATCCAACTACAATTTACGAGCATTTTTTGGATAGGTTAAATTCTGTTAGATTATTGTTTTTTATTGAAAAAATTCTACTAATTTTTAACTTGGCTTCAGCAGTTAAACTAACCTACCTAACCTTGTTAAAATGGATACATCCAGCTTGGATGACTAAGTTTAGGTTATGAATGAATGTATTAATTTGGAGCTCAATCTATTACCAAATTTATTTTAATATATTTTTTCGGGCTTTGGTTGTCTTTTTTTCATTTGACGAATGGGCGCTTTCGGGCTCGGATCCTAACATATTTCTTAGAACCTAAATAATCCATCGTTACGACTAATGACTGGTAAGATCTGTCAGAACTTATCGAATTAGAAAGAAATAGAAAAATCGGAGATAATTTGACTCGGATTTTGCCCTAATTTGATCATTTTGTTATTTTAATGTCGCCAAAATTTCACAAGGTCCTCTATTTAAGCGATTTCATTGCAAATTGACAGGTAAAGTATTCCTTCTCTATCACAATCTAACGTATCCTTACGGTTACAGATTATATGCACACAACCCACATTCTCCTTAAAAGACAAATAGCATTGTTTCCATTGACAGAAAGAACTGGGGTAACTGTCAACGAGGACGGAGCATAAAACGCTTTAGAAAGATCTTGAGCAGATCGGTAGCTCTGAAAGCTAGGGGATTCTCTGCAGAGCATAGAGCACTTTGAAGGACCCTAGAGACGTCGCCGAGTGATTTAGACATAGAGAAAATTACAATAGTTATTCTGAAGTGAGTGCGAGTGACTTGCGAGCATGTTCTTTCCCCATGTTTTCTCCTGGTCGGAGTGTACAGGGAATTTGTGAGATTGTCACACGTCTAAATAATTCAACAATGCAGAGTACATTGTACATTTTGGGTGGAAAGTGGGTACCTAGAAGTATATGGTATACTGTAAGACTATAGATCTCCACGTGCCCGATTTCCCTGTCGATTTGAGTGCTCGAACGCTCGTCTAGAGGCAATTGTGTAAGGAGTAAATTCTTTATTTCCTTTGTCGGAATAGCAGTGTTGAGGTCAGCTCTGTTATGTATTATGTATATGTAGGTAGAATTGACAATAATTTCAGAATATTACAATTATAATATGAGTAAAAGCTTGGTAAAAGCATAATTGCAATGCAAGTAACGCTAAAACAATAATGAAACGGTTATTTTATAGTAGGTATCCCTGGCTATTTTTAATATTTTCAGATAAAATGTGTTTGATTCTACGTTGATTGGTCGCGGAGGAGCATTAAAATTCAAAAATTAGCTGACATTCGAATTCGCAATTTATGGCCTTTGACTGACATAATGCAAAATACTAGGAAATTGTGACCTTTATAAATTTCAATCAAATTAAACTATGCTAATTATCACACGCCAATTTATCGTACCTTTTAGTGGTTACGCGTTCCAGGTTCCAGCTCCATACCCTATCCACATTTGAATAATTGTCATATTCGGATATATAGGTATAAGGTATTCAAGCCGCAAACCGCAACGCACTTTCTCCATTTGATTTTGTGCATACAACCTTGGCACTAAATATTACATAGATACCTAGGTAAATACTCTATGATGAAATTCAGATTTAAACTTCGTCGTATGTATTGCAAGTGGACCCTAAATATGTCCGCAGCAGTTGTACAACGCATAAACAATAGAAACACTCCTCTAGCAAAGTCCTATGGTACTTTAGCTTTTTAAATATTTTAGTATCTGCAATGTTTACGTGCGTTTCATGTTCCAGAACTTTCACGCAAAAGTCAGGCACAAAATTGGAAATACCATAGAAAAATAGTTCAGTATAAATCTATTGAGTCTAGAGTTTGAAAGTAAATGAATATGTATGTGCAGCCTAAGCACGTTAAACTGTTGTAGCGTGTATTTGGATCCGTGAAAAATAATTAAAATTCGGAATTTATGAATAT
The DNA here is from genome assembly GCA_034694925.1 of Ceratophysella denticulata. NCBI lineage: Eukaryota > Metazoa > Arthropoda > Collembola > Poduromorpha > Hypogastruridae > Ceratophysella > Ceratophysella denticulata. Next base: position 8,074 of record JAQFYT010001496.1, read on the forward strand.
CGCCTTTTAAAAAATGTTCTTGAATAGGTTATGAACCACCCTGTACACACAGTAGTAAATTTAAAATACTACCTAATTGTAATGCAAAAAACCAGAATAACGTCTACAAACTCCGTGACATAACAATTTCCAATTTCCAAGGCTAATTATACACTTACCATTAGAAGAGCAAAAAAACCCAAGGTTTTTCTAACGAATTAATGTTATCTATAGACGTTATTTTCTCAGGTGGAAGCTCCATTCTTTGTTAGGCTAATTGAGAAAGGTACAAGGCAGGCACACATTTACGTGAGCCTTTAGAAGCTGAAAGCCTTTTGGCTTGGTAAAGGTAATCCCTCTGAAGATTGCTTCCAAATTGGAAGCGTAGAGAAGGGATGAAACGCAGAAGCTAAAGCTAAATTCCTGACTGCTGCCTCAGCAGTAAGCAACCAAGTCAAGCCAATCTCCTTCTGGTAACACAAAGGGCAATTATGATAATGTATTAGTTGTAATTACAGGTGCGGAGATTGGCTTTCAGGCCGGAAGGATAAGTACAACAAGCTTCTGTATCCGGAGACGACGGAATTATTATGTCTGAGCTGCTGTACCGAAAGTATTTCGACAATATGGGGCTTACAATTTGAATCAAAGTTTTTAAAATAAAATGCCATTAAATAATTCGTTGTATTTAATATTAATAAACAGAACCATTTATATTTCCAAATTACTTAGGTAATTCCACCATCTCCATTTGAATCTGCTAACTTAGGTTAGCAGTTGATTTACAGAGGAGTTCGTTATATTTAAGTTTTTCCACTTTCAACTCTATTATACTCCATCTGAATTTGATTACTCGGATAAATCTCCACCATCTCCGTTTTCGATTTCTTCGAACTATTCGCGTCATAATACAGATACAAACAAAGAGTTTGACTCAGGCGTGCCTGACGTTACAATTTCAAACTCAAATTATGGTCAATATGTCGTCATATGTCTTCGTATCTATTTTGAATCCAACCTTCTAACATGCGTACAAAATGTAGCACGTTTTGTTGTTTTGTTGGTTGGACACAATTAACATCTGGAATTGGAAATTTATTTCAATAATGTTGCACCACCGACGAGTCTCATACCGCTAATGTGTTACATTTACTTTAGTTAATTAGGCTGAATAGATTTGTAACCAAATATCGCAGTGTCAAACCGTCCCCTACCCAATTGTCACAGAACGCCGGAGGTATTACTGAGTTGTGTGTAATGAAAAAAGGCGGGCGGAGAGCTGTAAGCCCGGATAATACAGGGAAATTAAAATTTCTCTATTGTCAAGAGATGCTTTTGAAAAGACGAGAGGAGCCTGGGGAAAGTGGAATTGGGAGAAAGTTATAATCTCGGTCCTTCCGCCGTGCCTTTCTTCCTTCTCAAATAGCCCTCATCTCCAGTCCCCACTAATCCTTCAGGAGCTCAGGCCCAGGATTGGGATTTGGAATGTAAATTAATAAATTAGTCCGTATTTTATAAACTCTAGTATAAGGCTGGGAGGTTAGGTGTATTCTGGATTTTGTTTATTTAATAATGCCACGGCACAAGTGCCCTGGCCGCGATATAATAGAAATTCGGCGTCGCTACCGCCTTTTATGTAAAAATTGAAATCTTCAGATAATATTTGCTTTAATATTCGTATATTTTACCTTACCTATAGTTTAAGTCATACAACTTCAGTGCTTGTAGCCTCACATAGCCCAAAATAACTCAAAATCCGAACAAGAACGACCTAGTTTCAATTTCAGTTACCAAATATTTTCTAGGTTTCTTATATCAGACTGGTTGAAAATACGCAAAATCAATCGGTAGAGCTATATGCGATGTGCTAGGTAACTATATATTTGAATATATGAGAATCCCTTCAATAGAAACTTAATATTTTTGAATACATAACTTTAATCAGGCATGACGAAATGAAAAATTGAAATATGATATATAGTTTGTTCACGGTCTAGACCACAATGTAACGAATAAAAGAAGTTCGTCTGGCTGGTACAAAGATATAAAATTTCATTGAAATCCTACATCTAACAGACGCGTTTCGTAATCTTTGGGTTTTGTAATAGTTTCATAACAGTTTTGTTGTAAATAGATACTTAATATTTGCTAAATATAAATATCTTAGCTGGTATCCGTTGCGCTCCGGTATGAGAACATCCTTGGAGAAAAACTTTTACCACAAAAAATCGTATATTCTTTTTCTAAATGCATTGCGTTAAATACTAACTTGCGGAATTATGTCAAGGTTCAGCTGCATTTACATTGCAGAACTTCTGCAATGTAAATGCAAAAACGCTTGAAGCTTTGTCAGGTTTACATTGCATACACCCAAACTTTGCTGTTTGAACAAAAACGCAGAAAGGGTTTGATTGAGGCTATGTCATAATGTCATCTGCTGCTCCACCACTCATCCCTGTTGAACTGTTGAACTGTTCAACGAGGTTGGTTCATGGCATTTAATGACTTTTGGCTCATTTGCATACTCCGCGGTCTCACATACTCAAAAAAGCTTCGTGATCCATTCCAAAAAACAAGTGATCGAGGATAATGTCGAATGACAAAAGAAACGCGACAATTACGCTAGAGACTATTAATTTGTGATCATACCAGTAGCTATGCAACGGACGGAGAGCATGAAGCCATCTCCGAATAACTGTATATCTTTAGTATAAAAGTATGCGATCACCGGAAACCCAAATTTTGTTCGAAAATCGCTAAATTGCGATCTTTCCGCAGCTCAATTGTCGGATAGCCCGATTCGATGAATAAAAGAACGGGAGAGAAAGTTTGTTGAAGAGCCCGCGTAAGACAAACAGCAGTCAACTTTCTCTTTTGTAATAAAAGCTCTGGTTGGGCTTCTTCTGCGGACAGACTGAGAGATGAGGAAAGAGATCAAATCAGAGTTTTTTCTTTTCAACTCAGATGCAGCAGGGAAGGCTCATGTAACAAGTTGGTTCGAAATGCGGTAGATTGGCAGGGACCCGAATTGTAAATGAAGGGAAATAATACGGGGTGGGGCTCTGGCTTGGAACCTCGGAGTCAAAGTCATTACCTGAGTCGTATGTAATCAATAGCATCCGTGGTAATGGAACTGGAAGGATTCCTCGAATGGGGATTACTAAAAAGGTTTGATTGTAGTTCCGAGTGGAAAGAATCGATTTGACTTCTGGCATACAAAGTGGCTCCCGTGTGATCCAAGTAACAGGCATCTACAACACAGACATACATAATACAGTCTAATCACTCACAATACCAAAGTTTGGGCCAACTTGTTCGCGGATGATTGGGCGTGGACGCTTTCATTGGTGTAAATTTTAATGGCGTTTTTAAAGGTATTACAATAAAATGGATCTACATATGGAGTTTGACCATGGATTACGACATATATGGCGATATGGGTTTTGGGCATGAATCGTTTCATTGAATGGGCATTAAACATTAGGCCTATTTCGCATTCTCTACATCACTTACCGGATCATGGGAGAAAATTACTAATTTTTCTGGACGAATTTGGTCATAATTTACTTCAAACAGTGCAATATGCGAATTGGTTTAGCGCAACTATTTAATCCGAAATGACGGAATTCACTAAGAAAACAGCTGCTGGGGAGAAATGTAGCCAAGTCAGTAGAGAGAGGTTGGGCTGGGTAGAGGAGAAAATTAACATTTGTGTACAATAGATTTCTTCAGAGACTTTCTCTCTATGGGCTCCCTGGTCGAGACTAGCAAGCAGCAGGCCAGGAACCAGTTTTACATCCATATTCTGATCTTCTATACGTACGTAGTAGCTCTCCCATGTCTAGATTGTTCTGAACAATATATGCCACCCTGCTACGGTATACCTTTAACTTCTGCCTGACTTTCTTCTCTGTGTATCGCTTTAAAGCGGAGTTCAGTTCAGTTCAGTTCAGCAAAGAAAAAAAAGTAATCTGTCTCATGTAATTTCTTATGGGAAAACTTAGAAGCCTAAAAGGGTATATAATACTATTTCTATTTCAATTATATTCTGATTCTTTCTCTTCTCAGGCATCCACGTCCGTGCGTTCAAGCCAAATTGGATGGGGGGGGGGGTGGACTGAGAAAACAAGAACGAGAGACTTGTTGCCTCAAATCTTCCTTATTGGATTTTTGGCTTTCATGCTGTAATGGCGTACGCGCAATCAGTTTATATTGACAAGGTTAGGTGGGGTTAGGATTTCCTAAACAGGCTCGTTAATTCGGATTGGTTAACCTAACCTAACCTAATATTACCAAAACTCGATGTAATGTTACTTAGATAATAACGGCTGTCTACTGTCGATCGCGCATTGAACCGAGTAGTACCATTTATTGCCCGTATGTATGATAGTTTGGCTTATTGCAAATATGGTACCTATATCGAATCGTCTCATATGTCTCAATGTCGTGAATATCCAAATATAACACTAATATAAATATGACTATTATTACAATTTCTCAATTGAGCCGAAGCGCGTCTTTTTGCAGAATGAAAATGAATGGAAGAAAATATTAGACCGAAGAGCGAATAAGGAAAATTATCATGTTGGATTGGAACTCATATGGAAATTAAATAAGAGAGACATACAAATGTCATATGCGATCCTGTGAGCACAAATTCTTTTAACCTAAGGATAAGTTTATGGAAATTAAAGCTTGTTTATGGGAGGTTAGATAACGGGATCGCACAAGACAGTGTACCTTCAGAGAGTTTGATCAGAGTCGACAGAACATATATCTGTAGTAGATTGAACATTGAACGAGTAAAACCCTTTGCTTCATGCACAGAGCATGGAGAAAGTCGAGCCAGAGAGTCGGAATCGGAGAAAGTCTTTTCTTCCATGCATTTATGAGTCCTGGTGTATATTATTGGAATATTCGAATATTCCGAACAATCTTAGGGAAGAAAAAGGAACTCCCAAGTCTCTTGTCTGCCTCAGATCGAATTTTAATGATATTAGACTCAACGAAAAGTTCCATAATGGGGAAGAAGAACTCCTTTTCAAAAATTATTTATCTAGCGAAGATTGGAACTACTATGTGGATCCAGAAGAGCTTCCACAGCTTTCGCGTTACAATCACCAAGGAATAATCAATATCTTTATGAAGAAGCTCGCCAGGGCCATTGACAATTGACATCTTCGCCGCTTTTGCCGAAGATTGGACGAATAAACGTGCGTTATCGTGCATTGTTACCACCCCTCGTTGCCGCTACATGAACTCAAAAAACCTACTTTTCAGATGCCCGAATTCCACGTCAATTTGCTGAAGCTCAGCTTCCGTAAATACTTCTTCATGGTCAAATTTGGCTTTGAAGTCATTTTCTTGATTAGAGTCCAGGCCTGTTTGCCCATTCATTACTACAGACTCGGACCAATTAGGCGGAGGCATGATGCTCTACGTTCTTCACTTTAATAATAACGCGGAATGTATTTGAAGACGGAGTAGCCGGGAAGAGCGTCAACAACACACCTGTTCCAGAACGTAAATATGCACAGCATTAGAGAATTCTGGGAATTTTCCTGACGGAGATGTGCTAATTTTAAGTGTTACGTAAACCTTATAATTGGTAAACACAACGGACTTAGCAAACAAACAACTTGGAAATGAACAGGTAACATTCCAAGGCTTTAATTTCAAGCAGAGTAAATAAGTAAATAGGCACTTTGACCATTTTCCATGAAATGAGCAAGTGGAACTACGTGTACAACTACTGTAAAGGCACTAATTGAATTGTGCTGATTTGTTTAGGATTATACCATATATATATATGTATTTAAGGCTGTTATCATGTTTCAATTTTACAACTTCCAGGAAATACCTTGGAATTTAAATTAATTGCTCTTAATTCTCCGTTCCTAATTACTGCTTTCCGAGGACACTTCACAAATCACAACGTCAATATGTAAGGTAGGTACCTACTTGGAATAGGTAATAACTTTGTGCGAGTTCTGGAGATATTTTCGAAATTAGGTCGACACAGACACGGTACTTCTTTCCAGGTTCACGCTCACTTGACTGCAGTTAAGCTCTGCAGTTTTGAAAGGATTTATAATGAAGCAAACTTAGAAAACGGAAGCGGGATTTCATAAAGCGGATTTAGAACTTTCCGAGTACACTTTTAGAAAGACGCCACAATCAGGAGAGTAGGTAGAAGTTGATTCTAGGAATACCGGATGTAATGTGAAATGTGACTGGAACATTATGAATTTTTAATGACGACTGTATAATGCAGATATACATAAGCAGTGCTTTTAATAGAATCTAATTAGGGTGTATGTTTCTGGTGATTGGAGATGTGACAATTTGGTACGTAAAAGCTCTGAGAGACAATTGGGCAAGAATTAAAATTGACATTAAGGGTACTCTGATATTTTGAATTTTGGCGGCATTTGAGCTATTTAAATTAAAATAAGGGGATTCTAATGTTTTGAATTTTGCCGGCATTTGAGCTATTAAAACTTGTGAATAAGGATATTCTGATGTCTTAAATTAGGACAGCGTTTGAGTTATTAAAATTGACATTAAGGGTATTCAGATGTTTTGAATTTTGGCGGCATTTGAGCTATTAAAATTAACATTAAGGGTATTCTGTTGTTTCGAATTTTGGCGGTAGATCTCCCGTTTCCTTTGGGTTAAAATTAACATTAAGGCTATTTTCATGTTTTGGATTTGGGGGTTAGGTATATATATATATAACGTACCTACGCTTAATAGACTTGTAATCAGCGACCTATTTTATAGAACAATCAGAGCTACGGTTTTTAGATTTTATCTCTGGATTTTACGAATGGCAGCGAGGACAAATTAACAGATACTATTGTCATCGAATCATAAGTTATTAAAATGCAAAAGTTATACATGTATAATGTTACGTATATACCTATAACCAGAGTTACCTAGTTTCCAGTCCAGTATCAAGGTTTGGCTCTCTAATTCCTTGACCACATGTGCAAGTGTGACTATGATTACAAACGCTCAGACAGATGCTCTAAATTCGTATTCAGGAAATCAAAAATCAAATTACCGATCACAGGCACAAATGTCAAACAATAGAAGCCAAAAACTGTGACAATTGTCGACACACACAGAGAAAACTATTGTTATTTTCCAAAACTTTCAATTGTCAGGCACTTGTCAACGCACTGGGGACCTCCGAAGCAGCTTATCATCACGAATTGCATCTAGTATCTAGGTTATATACTTGACTGACAAGTTTTCCAGTTCTGTTATCCTTATTATGAGGTATAAAAACTCCTGTAAAAATTGTGTATGTGTGTATACAAAAGTGTCTATAGGGAAATCCTTCAACTGCTGAGCTTGGGGTTTTGTCACGTTCACGTTCAGCCTTCCCAAATCTTGGATGACGACTGACGAGCACTTAAATATACTTTAGGTACCTGCTACTGGAATAATACACGGAGTGACAAAGATTCAGAAATATACTGCTTCTCGTGCAAGCACCTACTTATTACTGGAATAAGTATCTTCCAATGATGATTTCGCATTAAAATGAGATTTATCTATGTGGCGATAGAGGAAAAAATAATCACATGCCAGCCAATTCCCAATGCCAGTCATTGCGGTATGCACTTTCAGCTGATATTAACCATTAACCATAGTTTAGATTTGATTACCTATTGCGTAATCAGTAGACGAAATTTTTTGCTGGTCGAAATCGTCATCTCATTATCTAACCCGTTGTGTACGGATGCAGGCAGATACTGTCCAGGAGAGGCAAAAAACGCGTGTGAGTTGATTACGTACGTGTGTTACATTTATTAGGTTATGGACATTTCGTATTTGGACACTATCTTTCTTAGAATTGTTATGACACGACACGTAGTCACAACTAAGAACCAGGCTAGGTATCTGAAGACTATAACGTCGCTTAAAGTTTAGGAATAAATTATGTAAGAGTGCACCCTACGCAAGCTGTAGATTATGAACGGTTTGCAATTCAATTATACATTAGAAAATATTGTTCGAGTTTTGCAAGGTACAGTAATGTTAAGGCTAGGTTATCAATCAGTATGCGATCGATCTGAGCAATAATTATTGGGTAGCATTTAAACGTGCGGCGAAATAAGAGAATTTTACAGCTAAAAATAGTAACTTTGCAGCTCTATTAGTAA
>JAQFYT010001497.1:0-16218 GCA_034694925.1 Ceratophysella denticulata
TGGAAGAGTGGGTATGAAGTGTGATTTCATACTCCTGAGAGAAAAAGCCCCCGTTCTTTCCTTATTTAAGGTCTAATCTTGCTCAATACTCAATCTAATTCGGTTTAGTGATGATGAGCTACATTTACCGGATTTACTATAAGCGACTTCCAATTTAATATTACAATAATTATTATTATAGCCTTACCGATAATCCAATTCCAAGCCGATTCCATAGATAGCTGGAGCGCACACGCACAACAGGCACAGAAAATCAACGATAAAAAAACGATGATACCGACGATGACGCAAACTGGACTATCAACGACCAAAACGGAGCCACTTTTAATGTGTGCAGGTCAGGGGTCAGATCTCAGATCACTGAGTTATGGTTCGTGACGGATGACCTTACGTCATTTGTCATGTCTTTCACACTTGACACGAACAATGAATAAGACAATAAAACCGTATTTCCTCGCTTTTCCGTGATGAGTAGCTTAATGACTAGTGTCTGCTCCGCCAACAACACTTCTGACAGAATAGCTCCCTCAACTTCAAATTCAAAGAGTCAGTCTCAATTTTGAATTTCATCTCGGTTCGCTCGGCGAATGTCAAATGTCAACAAGTGTCACCTTCTTCACTCACCGTTCACTTACTTATTTGTGTCACCTTCGATTGGACCTTTAGGTTTTAGTTGAGTACCTTGCACCTTGTACTTCCAATTCCACGGACCGGTAGCCGGACTCACTCGGCACAGCACAGTCAACAGTCAAGTCAACAGACAGTGACTTACCATGTCCGACGCTGAAATTGAAGAGGTACCGACGGAAGAGGTGCCGGTGGCCGAGTTCATTGTTGAAACCATTCTGCAGAAACGGATTCGAGGTGGGGTCATTGAGTACCTCCTCAAGTGGAAGGGCTATGGAGAGTAAGTGTGGAACTACCTTCTACCTTGGCCATGGTTTAACCAAGTTTCATTTGATGTTTTTGAGCTAAATTATTAGGTACTTGCTAATGTATCGTTAGTTTTTTTGGTTATTTCACATGCGTGAGTGATGTATGGACTTTGTGACAATAATCAATAATTACAGCTGGATGGAGAAATTACGCGCGTAATTTCTCCATGTACTGATTTCAGCAATTTCAAATATTTTCTCCGTTTCCCACCACCACCGGCCCGCCGCCCTCGAATACATTTGACATTGGTGGATTCTACAACAGTACACAGTGAAAGTCATTCATCATTCAAAACGAAACACTTTTTTTTTTAAATTCTACATCAAGGCTCCTCGTAGTTATTGAGTTAATATTACACGAAACAACCTCGACCGACAGGTGACAGGGGAAACAAGTGAACTGAAAAATGGAAGGCTTAGATTATATTTGTAAAACTAAAGATGATCTGCCATTTTTTACTGAAACCTTCGGATCAAAGGAGGCAAATGTCAATCTTAGAACAAACATATTCAGTGCTGAGGAGTTTAAATCATTTTTAAAAACTGTGACGGGAAGAGCTAAAGTCAAATTCGTCGTGAGTCAATCGACTTTACCTAACCTGAAGCGATTTGTGTGGTCTAAAACATATCAGTGTCATCACTCTGGTCAATCGGTGAAGAAAAATTTGGGGTAAGGAGCAAAAATAATACAATAAAATAAGAAATAATGGGTCCCATTTTAGTTATCTTATTTTATATCTGGTGTACATTAATGCCTTGTAAAGCATAAGCACTTTTCTAAACTAATTTCGATATAAATGATATGATGGAAATAATTATGATTATGACTGATTTGCATTGTTTCAGATGTAAACTCCGTCTTCGTGTGCGAATTAAGAAGCTCACTTGGAGTATAAGATACAAGGATAAAGATATTGAGTCTTTTCCGTGTCTAATTTCTATCATAGGTTCGCACTCACATGATATGTTATTACCGAAAACAGTGAGGACACTGCCAGTTTTAAGCCCATCGAAGACGATAATGAAAGAGGACTTCAGGTATTACATCTATTATCTATACTCCGACCAAAATTCAACTGATTGAATATTGAATTGAATGTCGAGTATCTTATTGTTTTAATATGTTACCTTATGAATGTGGTAAATTAAGCTGAAAAAGAAATTACGCGGCCCGAATAATCAATTAATTCAGCCGCCTGTGTCCTATGCACATATTCATGTGAACATATAATACATACATCAAAATCTTCAGAAACACCTTCTAACTGCCATAGTCACAAAAAGTCCACCATACATCACTCACGCATGCAAAATAACAAAAGGTACCTTTGATACTTGACCATTGACCAGGCAGGCACCTCACGTGACAAAATGTACTGAGCTAGTATGTGAGGTACGTGACTAGCTGTTTGGGAAGGTACTTGACTCAGTACCTAACTGAACCACCTTGTGCGGTACCGGATTTCTCGGATTTAGATTAATTTGGTTTTCTACAAGTTAACGAAACGATGTAATCTGTTGTTTATAGCGAAGATAATACATGGGAGCCTAAGGCTAATCTAGACTGCCCTGAGCTCATTGAAGAGTTCGAAGAGAATCTCGCCAAATCAGGTGAAAAAGTAGAAGAAACGAAAGATGAGCCCATAGCCGCCACGGTTCCAAAGGTAATTAATTCATGCAGTAAACTTTAAACTGTGAACGAAACTATGGTTTTCAGCTTTCAGAAAATTACGTAACAAACGCAACGTACCAAAGGATTCCATTTTATAATGTTTAGGTTCCACGGAAGACTGGGTTTGATCGAGGTCTCAAACCACATCGGATTCTTGGAGCTACTGATAATTCCGGAGAACTCATGTTTCTCATGAAATGGGAGGGTACGGATGTGGCTGACATGGTTCGAGCAGCTGATGCGAATGAAAAATGTCCCAAGACGGTCATTCAATTCTACGAGCAACGCCTTACATGGAGTACACCTAAACCGGCAGACGAGAAGAAAGCTCCTGTTCCTGCTGGAGGAGAAAACTAGGTCAGCGTCAGCACTATGCTCATGGTGAAAAATTCCTTTGTACAATTCTTTACAGATGTTTTGTTTTTTCTATTTCTAAGCTAGGTATTATAATATCCAACAACCGATAGGTTACCTATATGTTTCAGTATCTGCTTTGATTTGTTTGACATGTCAAGCTGACCTGAATAAAAACATTCGTTTTTCAGCAGTGCAGGGTATCAAGTTTTTTGTTGACTGACTAGTCAATTTTATTACAAACGTCATTTAAACATCAATTTACATCACACTTATGTTATAAAAGGCATAAACTGGGATGGAAAATGAAAAAAAAAAACTAAATTCTAAACTTGAATCCATAAACCTACACCAATACATGCGTCAATGTGGGTTTCGACCACGTAAACGAGTCTCTGACCCAAATGCCAGCTTTAATTCCGCCAATTCTTGCTGGAAATCAAAGTTATTGCACATTCTATCAATGGCATCTCTTCCCAATCGATTGAAGTACGGTTTAATTCTACCATTCCTCTTCATGTCACTCCCAATGGATCGTACAACACTGGCCTTGACAATGGTGCGCACGTAGGCAATTGCATCGTAATTGTCATACTGATCCACGTATGAACTCAATTCATCGTAGAGTTCTGTGATTCTTGCTTTCTTGGCATTATGCTGATCCGTTTCCAGAATGAGGCTTCGGTATGCATGGAACAAGGGTTCGTTTCTACTCCACATTTCGGATAATGCAGATTGAAATCCAGTTTCAAAATAAGGCATAATTGTCTGTGACGATGAACAATGATCTGTGTCAGAAACGCATGACTTCAAGGATGAAGACGCGATGTCCACGTCTGTCAAGAGTTGAAAGTTTTTGGCCAGGTCTTCCATTGCTTGAATGTCAAGGCATCGTTCTGCTTTAGTCTTTTTCTGTTGTACGGGAAGGTCAAAGTCAATTTCCGGCTGTTTTTGACTTGATGAAGCTATTAATTCTAGATCCAAAAGAGGATACATGTTCAAATGTACAGTTTTTAGACTGAAGAAATTCCGTGTTGACCACAGAATTTGGGATTGATTCAAACTTTTTCGGATATCGCATTTAGAATGTCGAACCAGGGACTCTAATACAGTGGTCACGATTCTTTTGTCATTTTCATTACTGTCTAAATCGTAGCTTCGTTTCTGATGCTCGAGTTCAGACTCAATGACGGGCAAGAGGACATTCTGAACGATAGAAGTAGGCGTCGGGGGATTGAAGTAAATCCAGAGCGGATCCTTCTTATGGATTTTTGGGTCTATGACACTAAAGTCTGGTTGTGAGGTGGTCATGACTATAGGACGACAGGAGGCAGTGATGAGCTGAGCCACAGCGGCATGAAACCCTTCGTCTTCCTCCGGATGTAACTGGTCAATGTCTTTGAAAAGCAGAAGACAATGGTCATCGTCCACCTCAGCATTGTCTGAGATCCTTCGAGACAAAGTGGCTTCTTCCACACTCTGAATCACGTCTTTACCAGAGCGCCGGCTCGAAAAACTTACCTCGACAATCTGTAAAATGTACCAAATATCATTAATTATAGTTAATTCAATGCATTTCACGCTATTTCAGTAACTAAAATTAAATTAACAATTAACCCACCTTAAACCCGATCTGCTTGGTCAACACGTAAACCATGGCTGTTTTCCCGCATCCCGTTGGTCCAACGAGAACAACGCTCTTCTTCATGTATTCCTCCTCAGCTTCCTCGTCTGTCACAAAATCCGAGTCGGACTCCCGTTTCTTTTTCCGTTTCTCCACGACCTTCCGACTCACCCCACCGTCATCCTTGATATCACTTCGCCATTGTTTGAGCCATGTCTCAAACTTCTGATGGGCCTTCTTGTCAATCACCAAATCCTTCCGGCGTTGAACTCGATACTTGTCCACCCAGGGAAGGGAATCGGATTCTGAGTTACTTCGCGGAATTTTCTCCATAATGGCCAGAAAATCCTCTGGTAATTCAGCGGCCTCACCACAGCAGAACTGTTTAGAGTGGAAACTACTTTCCAGTTTTTGCATTTTAGGAAAATATGACTGTAATTTTGGAAGAAGTATCACATCTGAATCTTCATTAGGGATATTCTTGATGGGAAATGCGGATTGCGTGAAATCAATAGTCACAGTCACTGCTTCTCCTAATTCAATATTATGTGAAAATGTTGGGAAGAGCTGCATGGGTTCATTTAAATCCAATTCTGTCTTTCTCTTCACAATGGTTTTCTGGGCTTTGACAATTTCCTCAGGGACTCCGGATCTCAGGAAATCAAGTGTGGCTTGGCTTATAATTTTCTTTGGTTCTTTTTCTTCTTTTAGTCGTTGCATCTCTTTTTCACGCTCTTTCTTGCTCAGAAATATTGAAGCCATTTTCACAGTTCCTTTTTTCTTTTTCTTGGATCTAACGAAGTTGTCGTCGTCTTCGTCACTGGAAAACTCAGATGAAGAACTGAGTCGAACAACAGTATCCTCATGCTCAATTGTCACGGAATCTTCGGATGAGGAAATGGAAGAAGCTGCTCTTGATTTCTTCCGTCTGCGGCTCTTTTTGGACGCCGGAGGTGGTGAACTTGGCTCAATTTCTGTTTTTGATGCATGTTCCATTTTCTCAATTTGAATCTGTTGTATTCGGCTGGACCGCCGCCGGCCACCTTCTACCTGAGGCTGAGACGAGCTTGGTGTACTGTTACCAGAACCAGATAAAGACTCCGATTGTGTTATTCCAGAATCTTGGGATTCTACGTTTTCTAACGTCGATTTCGTCCTCTTTTTAGCCTTGGTAGTCTTCACACTTCCACGGTTCTTGGAGCTCTTGGTTTGTACCGGTGAATTCAATTTTATTCGCTTTCTATCTGACCTAGAATTAAAATATCATATCATGAATTCAAACATCGAGATCGAGAGGATGGCAAAATGAGAATTTCTGTCTTTTGACGAAACTTTAGTGGAGAAACAGAAAAGCAAACATATCTGCGAAAGAGATGACGTCGAAAACACACGAAATACAATCGGCACAAAAACATGTTTTGTGGGTTAGATTGCATTATCCCGACGCAGGACTGGAAACAAAAATATCGGCACATTTCTGGTATTTCTTTACTTACCGAATAACTGTGATCTCGATCTCGGCATTCTCTTCATCTTCATTTTCCTCAGAGGAAACTACTTCAACTTCCACTACGGCATTTGAGGCTTTGCAGCTAGTTTCAACTTCAACCTCACTATCACTGTCACGGTCTGATATCAAGATAGAGGGTCGACGTTCTTCTTTCTCGAATTCAAATGAGGAGACAGAAAGTTCGGATTTTGCTGGAGATATGTGCAGAAGTTCCGGGTCAACAGTCTCCAAAGATCGTCCGCGAGACTTTACGGGCGTCCTCATGATTACAACGTCAACGTCCACGTCCACAACAGTAGAACTCTGATCTCCAATGCAAATTATTGGATCTACTGCGGCCGGTGTCGTGGATTTTGCTGAAATCGAAAAAAAAAATAATATTTTAAAATTATTGAATTCTAGGAACAAATACTCTTAACATTTACAAAATGCATGTAAGTACATCCTCAGTGATCAAAGTGAATCGCTTGAATGAGAAATATCACATACCTAATTGAAAAAGGTTAAGTAGAAACCAGCCCAGTTAAAACCTGAGCTGGCCCCGCTCAGCGTCAGTTTCAACCATTCATTGAATTTTTTCTAATCATAGGATTGAATAAATTTGTTTCGTAATATTTACAATTTTAAAATTGATTATTACCGAAATACGACATGATACTTCGGACATTCCCGGATGGTGGTGTTGAGAACTTCCCCTTAAACTTTTTTTTGTCGGTTTCAGGAATTAATTTGGGACTTGGAAGTTTGGTATTAGACTTTTTTAATTTTTTCTCAGTCTTTCCATTTTTACGTTTGCCCTTGCTTTTCTTCAAATCAGCCTCAGACTCGAAATCAGAATCATCCAGTTCGGCTATAGGCGAGGGACTTCGTTGCAGTTTTATTTTCTCGTTCTTCGTTCTCAGGGATTTCCTTCGTGGAGTATCTAAATTACAGCATTACTTACATCACATCTTACACCAATGAAGCCTTAATTTAGTTAGCGCTATTGTCATGCAATATGCCATACCTATGCCTTTTACTATACCTATATTGTTATACAATTACACCACCGAACTCTGAACTCACCATTATTATTCAAAGTTTCTCCACCACGGGGTTCGTCCAAGTCTTCGGGCAAGGTTGGCGTGGACCTTCGGCGCTTTTTGGGCCGTCGGGATGACGGAGGTGTCTTGACCATCTTGCCCACAGCTAAAACCTCATCTTCTTCAGGGTCAAGAGTAGAAGTAGAATTTCCCGAAAAGAAACCTCTGAGCGTAGATTGAACTGGGGGTTTCTTGGGACTACTGCAAGCCATTATGCCCGGGTGCCTTTGTTGACTGCCTGCTGCTGGCTGCTGCGGTTCTAACCTGGACAATGACTCGATGTCAGTAATTATCAGTAAAATACGGTTTCCAGTCCACTACCACCAACCACACTTATGTGACCTGCCCGTTCACCTCCCACTTCTGACTTAACTAAAATTTGTATGTCATTGTTCTCTACTGTCTGTTGAGTTTCGTGTTGACTTTCACTCACAACAATCACGAGAAGAGAAAGAAAAACGAACGGAAAAACAGGAGGATTGCCGCTCGGACTTCACGTTTTACCGCTTTGAGGCCGTATTGGTATTGTCAATCCCACATGATCGCATTCTCAATTCAGTGGTCTTTTGATCATACGTTCAAACACCGCTCACAGCGCAGTACCGTACTCAGAGATCACTGAGACAATAGCGACTAAATTTAGAGTATAATTGACGTAAGAAATGTGTAAAACGTGTCCAGCGTAAAACTTTAAACTTGAGTTTTCTTTAAGCTAATTCCTATTGGTATTTAGCATTCAACAAAGTGAGACTTTTGCGAACAAAATCAAAAATGTCAGCAGGGTCCTCAGCTGCTCGACTGAGCAATAAAATACTATACCGAATACCATTCGTCGACCTTCAATCATACCGAAGGATATCCACGACGTCAGGGCCTCTCAGGGATGTTTTCACAGTTCAAGATGAGCAAGACTTCAAAAAACGAGTACTGGAGAGCAAGAAACCCGTTTTGGTAGACTTCCACGCCAAGTAAGTTATTTTCATAGAGAAACGTAAGTCTGTTAGAATTATTATTAGCAATAGTTTTCTTTGAAACTTTTGTACACTTTCAAGATAATTTGTATTTTTTTTTGTCAACTATTTATTTTAGCTTCCACATAATTTTCAAGATAATTTGTATTTTTTTTTTTGTCAACTATTTATTTTAGCTTCCACATAATAGAGGTTGTTTTACAAAACAAAAGTTCCAATAGGAATAGGTCAGTTAAATGCACGGTAATGATGCTATTTTGTTTTCTCCATTAATTTCAATTACAGTAGTATCTTGGTGAGATACAATCAGTTTTCACAGGCCACTGGTAAAGTTTTCTAATTAAAACTGTTTAATATCAGGTGGTGTGGTCCCTGTAAGATGCTCATGCCCAAAATTGAAAAAGCCATTGCGTTCACGAAGGAAAAAGTGGATTTGGCTAAAGTGGACATTGATGACAATCCTGACATTGCGATGGAATACGGAGTGAGTGCCGTGCCCTCGGTTCTTGGGTTCAAGAATGGTTGTGTGAAGGACAAGTTTGTTGGTTTGAAGGACGATGATCAGGTGGATAAGTTTGTGAAGAATTTAATGAAATAATACTCCAACTTATAGTCGATTGTTGATTTTAGTCAGGGTTCAGGATTTCAATGAATAAATTCGTATTCTCGTAAATATACCCATCCAAATTAGTCATAATAATCACTGTTTTATTACCGACAATCGATTCATTAAATTAAGCTATTTATCAGCCAATAAGCAGTAAGTACTTGAACGTGACATGTGTTTCGAATGTCCAATACAGGAAAAAGAATACATTCCGGTTTTCGTGTTCAATATCCAAATAATAAATTAATGCAATTATAATCCAGTTGCCTAACCTAAGATAACCAAGCAATTTGCATAGCGTGTACTTGAGCGTTTTTCGTCAATACCGTTTATACCTTAGTGGCGAGCGAATTCGAGAATCGTAATCGTTACAAAGCGAGCCTTACATTTACAATTATCGAAGGGTATACATATATTTACTCTATAGGTACGCTGATCAAAAGTTATTATAACTTATTTATCACATGCTGTTACAATTTTAGCAATCTGCAGTCCGCAGTAGTTCAATTTCAGAAGCGAAAACCCGAGCAGCAGTAGGTATTAAGTACGTTACCCACCACTTTACCAATGAATGAGGCCCACTCGAGTTAAAATCAGGATTTCTTCAAGAGCTGTTCGATCTGCAAATGAAAGTCCAATTAATCCGTCGTTAATGCCATGCCATGAAGATTTGCTAGATCTACAGATAAGAGCATCTGAACAGTTTTTATTGCAAAATACACTGATGTTACCTGAATTTTATACATTTCCTTGACATCCTGTAAATCCATTCGGAGTTCATCAGCCTCTTCAACCTTCTCACCGTACATCTGCATCGAAATAAAAAATATTAGGTAATTCATATCTCGTATCGTACTGCAAACAAACGTTATGGGAATCTCAAAATGCGGTTGAGCAAAAACTATGTCGGTGACGGTAGATACCCAAATTACTGCTATTGTATAAATTCGCGAAGAAGCATAGCGCACAACTCTGGTTTATGCGCTGTGCTTCTTCGCAACTCTGGTTTGTGCACTATGCTTCTTCGCGACTCTGGTTTATACGTGGTGCTTCTTCGCAACTGGTTCGCAACTCTGGTTTATTCGCTGTGCTTCATCGCAAATCTGGTTTATGTGTTGTGCTTCATCGCAAATCTGGTTTATGTGTTGTGCTTCTTCGCAACTCTGTTTTATGCGCTGTGCTTCTTCGGAACTCTGGTTTAAGCGCTGTGCTTCTTCGCAACCCTGGTTTGTACGCTATGCTTCTTCAAAACTGGTTTATGCGCTGTGCTTCTTCGCAACTCTGGTTTATTCGCTGTGCTTCTTCGCCACACTATGTTCTATATGTATTACCTGTAGAACAGCATTATAATTCTTCTCCACTTCGACAAGCTTCTGCTGCAATGTGGACAGATGCTCCAGTTTTAGAAGAAGCTCCTGGTTCTTCACAGTCAAATGCGCGATTTCATCATTGAGCCGCTTACGAATCTTCTCGGTCTTCGTCACTTCATCCTGATAAGTCACCACTTCCAGCTCCCGTTGCCGTAACTGACCCTGAAGACTCTCAATAAAGTTCATGGACGAAAATGAATCAAAAAATGACTTGGGCGTAGCATGACCCCCCATTCCATTCGGATCCAAAACATCATCCAGAAAAGAAGCTTCGGAAATCATGGAATGACTTGAAGGACTGTTATCTCTGGAATCATGCTTTGAAAATGAATTTGAAGATTCTGCATTATGAGCCTGACTCAGTTTCAATTGCTCAATTAGAACTTGATTCTTCTTCTTCTCAGCTTCCGTTGCATTTCGTTCAGTTTTCAAATCGTTATTCAGGGTTTCTGTGCTCTGTTTCAATGATTTTATGTTTTCGTTAAGCTTCTTGACTTCAGTTTCTAATTGAGATAACGCGGACAACTTTTCGGAATTCTTCAAGTTTTCTTCAACTGTTTTTTCTAGCTTCGATTTCAGCGTAGCGTTGTCTTCGAGGACAGACTCAAGATGTGACTCTAGATTTTGAATCGTTGTTTCAAACGCTTCTTCATTCAATTTAACTGATTTTTCGTGTTCTTGTAGACTCTTCAATTTATGTTCTAACTCGGATATTTTCACATGGAGAGTAGTCTCTCGCCTATCCGCACTCTGCGATTTATTCTTGAGTTCCTGTTGCAATTTATCAATTTCAAGGGAGAGCGGCATGGTAGCATCAGCAATTTCCGAGGAAACGTCCGAAACTTGACCCTCCAGTCTGTGAATTTTCTGGGTCAAAGATGAAATTTGACCCTTGAGCTCGGCTTCACGATTTGAGGCTTTGGATTGGGTGGAATTGATGGAAAGGCGTAGATGCTCAACTTCCTTCTGCAAGGATTCAGTTAGGCTCGTTAGTTCTCCTTTGGTTCGTGTCAGGGCATCCAACTCTGCAGTGTCGCGTTGTGCAGAGGAAATCGTGTTTTGAAGTTCTAAGATTTCACTGTGGAATAACGAACAAACTAATTAATTCACTGAACAAATCTGCTATATTAAGTTACTTCTCAACCGGTCGTGTTGCATATGTTACGGTTCGGATATAATCTTGGTTCTATTATAACCGAACCGGTCCGTATTTAATATAGAATGTGGCTTTTGCCAATTAAACACCATTAGTCAAGCTAATCAGAATTCGTGAATCATGGAATCTGAGCCAGAATTTAGCGCTCTTTCTAATGGTGCATTCGTTAACATTGCTAACCTGTTGCAGCATTGTCAAATTACCCATTGATTGGAAGCGCTCCAAGAAAGCGTCAGAGTAATTTGACATTTTCAGAAGGAAAATTTATTTCAGAGTTTAAAACGAATTACACCATTGAAAAGGGCGCTAAATTCCGGTTCAGATCCAATAATTATCAATTTCGAATTTGCTTGATTAATTGTACTTAATTGGCAGTACGAACCGGTTTGGTTATAACAGAACCAAGATTATATCCGAACCCTAAAACATACAATTAATTATACATTGTGAGATTGCGCGAACTACGAACAGTTGACCAGAACCTTAAAAATACTTACACTGATGCATCCTCGAGTGAAGCCTTCATGGATGAACAATTTTCCTTGGCATCCTCCAATTCCGACCTCAACTCATTCACCAAATCCTCATATTTCCTTCGCTCTTGATTCAACTTTCCGATAGTTTCATTCTGTGACTGTTCCAAACTCTCTTTATTGATGAAGGACTTCATAAGCCGCTCAATTTCTAAATTCTTATTAGCTAGCTCCGTTTTTAAACTTTTGACCGTTCCATCTGTTTCCTTTTCCTTCTGTCTTAATTTCTTAATTGCACTCGTGAGCTCAAACTGTTTCTTGGACAGTTTTTCTCCTTCCTCTCTGAGCTGTTGAATTTCGGAATCTTTTTCCGCCATGGTCGCTGCAACTTTTGATGGAATCATTTCTACAATTTTTTCTTTAGTTTCCACGATTTTTTGTGGTGTTGGCCAGTCTTCTTCAGTCTGTGTTTCCATTTCATGTAGGGAAAGTCGTTGTCTGAGAAAAGGAGGAAGTATATCCACAGAGTCCAGTGGAATAACTTCAATGTCCGAAGATGAAGTGGATGAAATAAAATTTTGTCCTGAACCAGAAAATTTATGATGATTCGAGCGTGGTTCCTCGATCCGCTCAAAACTCGAGGATGTATTTGAATTGGAACGAGAGTGGGTTTGTGGGGTTCCACGCTCAGGGGTCGAATGAAGTGACGGAATAACGGAAATCGAGGATGAATGAGATGGACAATGATGGGAACTCATGAACTCAAAATTCGTAGAAGAATTGGGTTGGTCAAATGGTAAATGTCGTCGAGCCGAAGAGACGGCATTGTGCAGAGAAATGACTTCGTAGGATGCTGAAGCCGACTCACTCTTTAGACCAGTACAACTGTCAAGTAAATTGATGGGTGACCCCGGGGAACACTGCGGTGAGGACTCTTTTTCCTCGCTAATCACGGATATGGAACTAGGAGCACGACTAGACACGGATACCTTCGAGGAATGTCGCTCTCCGTCCGTTTCCGGTGGTTCTGGAGATGTTTCTGAGGATGATCTCTTGCAACCTGAGTCTGGGAGTGAAGGAATCTCGGGTATTGGGGTTATAGATATTGTCAATTCCTTAGTTGACTCTGATTCAACCATGGTGGCTGAAGAAGACAACTCTAAATCAACCTCTGTGTTATCCGTACTGTCCTCTGCTTCAGCGAGCTTTGTAGTACTTGTGCTCTCAGAAGTATCCAGAGACTGAGACTGTTCGTCAATATTTTCTGAAACGTCTCCAAAACTTTGAACTGATTCTGAAGGACGAAGTTCGACTTCAAGGACTTTAATATTACCTGGAACCGGGAGTGCTGCTTCTTCTGTATTTAATGATATTTCGGATAAATCAATTAAGCTAGTCGAAGATGAGGGTTCAGAAGAAAAAGCGATTCCAGAACTTTCTTTATGCTTTGCATGTTGGAGTCCACCTCCACCACTGCTACGGTTTCGTTTCTTTTTACTTCTCGTAGGCTTAGTTTGATTTTGGTTGAATTGTGGTGTAGAATTAGATTGGACGAGAAGTGGAATTGGTTGGCGTATCGTGAAGTCATTCCCCCCAGTGGACTCGTCCAAGTTTTCAACATTGGATTCTGGAACATCATTGAATTTATTAGGAACCAGCATACCTGCCACTGACGACCCTACTGCAGCCTCAATTGAGCTCTCAAACGAGTCCGAGTCCGCAAGCCAGAGTGATTGAAACTTTCCGTCGTCCTTAGTAGTGGCGTCAACGTCAATTTTTTTTGAATCTGTGGTTTCATTTGCATGACCCACTAATTCAACAGGAATATCACTCGTGAGGCTTCTCCGCATTATTGGCGTTGTGGAGCCCTCATCCAGCTTCGAATTATCTTCAGAGTCAATATTGTTCTGAGAGGAAATAATTGTACTCGTTTCCTCAGACTGTTTTGCTGTTGACGGGGGAGATGTGATCACAAATCTGTTTGTGGCTGCTGTTGATGATTCAGTTTCGTCTTCTTCATCCGCTTCAGGTGACTCTGACTCCTCCTGTATAGCTCCTTTCACGCCCACTCCCCATGATGCAAAAAAATCTGTGGCCGCTTCTGGAAATTACAATAGAAATAACAAAAATTTAATATTAACTTTTATATTATGTAACGTATATTATATTATGTAATATACTTTTAAATTATATAATTAACTATTCGACACGAATAAAATTAAGACACAATAACGTTTTAAAAATAAAACATTTTAATAAGAAATTCTGTACCTGTCACAGATGCCACAGTGGCAGAAGTCGAGCTTCCACCACCACCAGCCTCATCCTTGATATCCAAAGCCTTGTCAATGCTCTGTTGCACTTCTTTCAATTTGCTCTTTGCAAAACTGGCAATGTTAGTCGACTGGAACCAACTCATTTTGTCGCTCTTTTGTTTACAATCCCAACCTTGACCGGTGACCGGAAGAAATCCAACACCAACCACTGCGCTGAACTCTGAACTGCAAACTGCTGAGCTGTCGCAGTGTCACGACATTACCACTCTATTCACTATGGGAAAATCAAAATTCAGGTACTTTAAGTAATTACATTTAATTTCCTTATACACGTGCTGTACATATTTATTATCGTTTTTATATTGACCGTTTCAGTATGTTGTATGTGCAAAATTGTAATTGGAATAAGCAATAAGAACGTTGAACTGTGCTTTAGAAACTGGATTTACAATTTCAATATTCGTATTCGTATGATTAATACCATCTTTTATCCATTCCATAAAGCCACATAAAATATTATATCTGGGCCCTCCTGTCACCTGTCTGTTGCCTGTAACCTGTGCCAGGTTTATATTTAATGAATATCGAATGTAGGCCATGTTATTGTTGATACAAGTGTTAATTTAGTTGAAATATTGAAATCTCATACCTTTCCATTACGAAGAATGACACGGCTCGGAGTGAATACTGAGATGCCGGATGTTTTTTTTTATAATCCAAAATCCTAAATAACTTTAAAATTTTGAAAATTAAAATGAGTCACTCCAACTTTTGACTTCTGAAATCGCTGAAGTTTTCAAACTTGGCAGAAGAATGATGTGGACTTTTCCTTATTTTATATTTTTTCTCTGACTGACGTTTCAGAGAATTTCTGTGAAATGCCGAATGTCTGTACGGCCTCCCAGTTCCACACTCTGTGCACTTTTCAACTCGGCAAGTTAGGTCTGAGGTAAGGAGAAAACTTGACTTACGGCATCTTGGAACCAGAAGGTTACTGGCAATATGACATTGACTAGATTATGGCATTATGGGACTTTACCATTACATTTGACATTATGGAAATTTTGATTCCTGAGAATTCAGAACTTTTCTGAGTTTTATCTGCTTCCGTGTTGTGTTGGTTTTCGGAGCACCACATTGGCTTTTCAATGGGTTTACCTAGACTTCATTCATTGAGTGATCAAATATGTATTCTGCTTTATTTGAATTTTTGATTATTTTTGAAAAAAAAATTCTGTTTCATAACTCTTTCATTGAGCAGGGATTTTGCTGCCTTAAGGGACTTATTTAAACGGAGAATTGTAAACAGACAGACGGACAGACAGACAGACGGCATGGGTCATGCCATAAGACCTTCTGGTTTAATAGAGGAAAACCCTACCTCGTACCAACACCAGTTGAAAATCAGACTCCTGTTACAATGTGCTCCAGTGGCGCAATTGGTTAGCGCACGGTACTTATAATCAGTATCCTGTACGTTGAGAAATGCCGGGGTTGTGAGTTCGAGCCTCACCTGGAGCAATTTTTTGATTTCTATAAAATGCAAATTTTGTTCCGAAAATTGTTCTGTTGTGATTTAAGATCCTGGAGAAAATATAAATTCTAAATTTTGAAAATATTGTACGGCGTGAGAGTTATACAATATTGTTTTAGTTGTGAGTTCGATACCCGCCTTCGGTGAGGATTTCTAAAAAATAAAAATCCCAATTTTCACAATGCTTATCTAAAGTTTTCGTAAAATGGCTATCAACCTTTTAACAGCTCAATTGAACTACCTTTGATATATTGTGAGTTTATAGAAATTTATACACGGCGTGAAATTGTATTGAATAGGAATCATGTATGTGTTAGGAAGGATCAGAGCAATGTCCGAAATATACATGCATATGTTTGAGTTTGACAGGCAGAATACTCGAAAATCCAACCTAGCCCAACGATTTATTTACTCTTCCACGAAATGCTGATAATTTTTCTTGGACTCACATATACCTAACCTTGCTAAAATGTGTACATCTAGCCAGGTCAACTAAGGTTATGGTATGAAATAATTAATTTGAAGCTCCGTCAAATATTATTTCGGGCTGTGGTTGTTTTCTCATTTCGGCCAATAATTAAGGGTCTTTAGGACGTTGCGGCTAATAGCCGCATAGATAGGTCACTGTTGCTCAACTATAAGCTGCCCTTCCGT
>JAQFYT010001498.1:0-16215 GCA_034694925.1 Ceratophysella denticulata
CATCCTGGACCCACATACTTCGACATCCAAGCTTATAAACAGTTTGTAAAGAAAGACGTGGTTTTAGCTGGTCAGGCCTTACTTGAAACCGCAAGCGAGAACCAAGACACAGGAATCAATTTTAAATTCCTCAAGTACGGAACGGGCTTCTTTGCTGGACCCTATTTAGGAGTTCTGAATGAGAATATCCTCTCAGCTGTGGTGGAAGGACTCGAAATTATTGTTGAGAAGGACTGTGGCCGGATTATCAAACAAGTTGAGTTCCCGTTTTATTCTTAACCCAGTGGGGACTCGGAGGTCGGGAAGAAATTACACGACTTGAAAGAACGGTTTAATGTTGCGGTCAAGTTTACGAGTCGAGATGCTCTGGAACCGGATGGAACTCTGAATACAGCCACGACTAATTGCGGAGATCCACATTCGCCATTGGGAAACGAAATGAAGTATTGGAAGTGTGGATGCTGCCATTGCGGATTGCGGAGAATTTGGAGCTCAAAGGACTTCAGTTCATACCAGCGCTCAATTCACTCATGAAGGAAAAGTATATTTCACTTCTACTGAAATCCAGCATTGGTGACGACGACGGTGGCAAACCTCCTAGTGCTAACTTGTAAATCTGTGATTGTAATCATGACTGGAGTTGATTTTCGTGTAGATTAAAAACCACTAATTCAGGAGTTTTCTACATCAATTTAATCGTTTCTCAATCTTCTCTATTGCTTGTCATTTGTGCTTTCTTGAGCATGGCATTTAAGAGTACTATCCAATGTTACGGTTTGTATCTAAACCTGGCACTGTTATAACCGAACCGGTTCGTACATAATATTGTATACGGTTTTCGCCAATTAAATACCGTTAATCAAGCAAATTCAAAATTCAAAATTATTGAATCTGAACTGCCAGAATTTAGCGCTCTTTTCAATGGTGTAATTAGTTTTAGGTTCAGAATATTTTTTTGTTTTTAAAATGTCAAATAACTTTGACGCGTCTCCAATTAATGGGTAATTTGACAATGATGTAGCAGGTTATCAATGTTAACCAGTGCACCATTTGAAAGAGCGCTAAATTCTGGTCCAGATTCCATAATTAACTAATTCCTATTACCTTGACTAATGGTGTTTAATTGGCTAAAACCGCATTCAATATTATATACGAACCGGTTCGGTTATAACAGAACCAAGATTATATCCGAACCGTAACATATACGATGTTTTGAACAGTTCGCTGTTCTCAGATGAAGTGGAGATCAATACATGATCAATACATGCCTTTAATGAGGCTGGCGCATTTAATATGACAATCAAATTATTTAGTCAATGTTGCTTGTTTTGTTGCTCCTGTAAACGTTGCGGTTTATAGCCTCTTCAACAGAATATATTGTAATGTATAAAAGGCCTCGCATCAGTTTTTGTTCGCCGAGAGACGTCCGAATCGGCGCCCAAGTGACGAGCCGGAAAAGTAAGCAAAATTAATAAAGAAAATAATTTTTTCTTCTAGCGCGCATCAAAACGAGTCAATAACACTGAAACCAACGTTCGAGATTTCCCTTATCAACACGCTCTGGTCAATTGTGGCGGGAGAGCGGCATTCATTGGACAACCCTGAAATCCGGCGCATGCACAAACTTTGTTATGAGTGAGTTGTA
This sequence comes from Ceratophysella denticulata, assembly GCA_034694925.1. Classification (NCBI taxonomy): domain Eukaryota; kingdom Metazoa; phylum Arthropoda; class Collembola; order Poduromorpha; family Hypogastruridae; genus Ceratophysella; species Ceratophysella denticulata. The sequence goes on from JAQFYT010001498.1 coordinate 1,646, forward strand.
ATTTTTAATCCTTTACCTGAATATAGTTCATGTTCATGGAATGATTATCTGAGTATTCCATAATACGTTTATTGCAGTGGTTTCATAGCAGTTTCAGGATTTGTATACTTCATGCCATGGCTGGCCAAAATTGCTCCGAAAGCCACAGGCCTCACGAATCTCGTTAATGGGATGAATGAAATGAAATCCATATTCTACGAAACGATAAAGAAACGAAGATCGGAAAGTACTGGCGAACTCAATGACTTCATTGACTACTATCTCAAGGAAATTGATCAAACTACTGACCCCGGCTCTTCATTCTACAAAGATGAAGGAAGTAAGTGTTAACAATGACAATGAAACCAAATTGCTAAGAGTTATTTTTAAAATACAAAATTGTAAATTCTGGCGGATCATTTTGAATTCCAATTTTCAGCAAAAAATCTGGCCAATGTCATGATTAATTTATTCACGGCGGGCTCGGACACCTCCAGCTCCCTCCTCAGCTTTGCAGTTCTGTATTTACTCAAATTCCCGGACGTAATGGTTAGGGTTCGTGAAGAAATCGAGAGAGTGCTTCAAGGAAGGGTTCCGACCTCAGCTGACCTCGATAAGTAAGCGTGAATTTTAATAATTTGCTTGTCGTTGTGGTTAGCTTTCCGTGTGTGGAATTCATGTCTAGAGATAGAGATTTCAAGATTATTTCCGCATTATTGTAGATGAATGCAAGGTAGATTCAAGCAATCATTTTGACACATCTTTCCTCAAAACTTCCTTTAAAACTTTTCCCATAAACCCATCCTTAAAAGTACTTCCCAAGGTGCGAATAGGCGTAAGAATCCTATTCTCAAGAATCTGGATGGCAATACGTACCATACATATTATAGTACTAAAGGGAACTTTTTTTCTGGCACTTCTTCGTGGGAACCATATGATGTAGGATCAAGCCTTTTGCACGTGATATTGATTGAACAATCTGCATTAATTGACATCTCTTAAGTAACGACGTTCTTAACTTTTCATGACCTCATACACCGGACTTCAATGTCCACAAAGACGCTTTAGTAGAGCCATAAGCCAATAACCCTTGAGTTTGACATGTTTTGGTAACTTGGTAACCCCTACCTGATCCTGTAAATATTATTCAAACCCGAGTCCAATTTTTGACATTTTTTTTGTTTTCAGTATGCCATATATGGAAGCGACTATGGCTGAAACGATGCGCTATTCCTCGATCGTGTCTGGTAGTCTGTTGCATAGCACGACGGAGAACGTAGTTCTTGAGGGCTACACTCTGCCAAAGGGGACCATCATTATGGCGAACCTGATCAATTCTCACTTTGACCCTTCGGTTTGGGGAGCAGATGCTCAGGACTTTCGACCGGAACGCTTCCTCTTCGACGGGAAATTCCGGAAAAATGATAAACTTATTCCGTTCAGCACTGGAAAACGAATTTGTCCCGCCGTCAATCTAGCCACGTCCAACTTCTTCATCTTTCTCACGGGCATTCTCCAGAAATTCGACATTAAGCTTGATCCTACACAACCCAACCCGTCGTTAGTCCCTCGCCCTGGTCTCGTTCTCAGTCCTCACCCTTACAACGTCATTTTCAAGCGTCTTTAAGCGCTCAAAATTAAATAATCGAGTATAACCGCCAAAATGGCAAGCCTAAAAAATCAAAACCCGAAATATATAAAAAAAATTATTAATATGCTCGCATTGTTTTTACTAATTCTAGATTTTAATTTCCTCCCCAACTGAATTGGATTCAAATGTCGATCTGAATTTTATTTTTGACTAGACTTAAGTAAGTTATAATGTCTGTACTTGCACGAACAAATACTGATTTTAACATGTACAAATTACCAATCTTCATGATAACTAGTTTATGTACAACAGCAAATGAAATAATGTGTGCTATCCTGGAATTTATAGTCCGATTCCAATTATTAGCACGTAAAGATTGTAGTACAGTGAGTATTATAATTATTATATATTGCAAAAATTATATTCACCTATTAAAATGAATATGGGATAACTAAAGTCTAAAGACAAAATTTTATCAAAATTACGGATTCACATTAAATAATAAATTAAATGACCTACATTGATATGAATTTTTTATTTCTTAGGGGATTTTGCTTACACATGCAAGCTACAGCTAGATAGGCAGTTGGTCATGAATTATGAGATATTTTGCGTTTCACTCCTGTAGGTAGTTCAAATCTACCTCACCAGGGGCACCGAATGCAATATTTCATGCACCTAGCTCTTCTCCTAACACGTCGTGTTTATTGTGCTCAATAAAATACACATTCCTATATTTAAATATAGTATTTAACAGTAATTATTCAATTACGCTTATTATTTATTATACAGATGACCGAATACGATAATGTGTGCCATTTCACTTTTAAATTAACATGTATAGCTGGATTACATAATTCACGAACCAGTAAATCTTTCAATTCCAGCCGTCTTTTTTTACCGTAGAGGTACCAATCACATGTATCGAAATTTTGCTAATTGGAGTTAGGTTCAATCCAGAGCTGAGTGCCCACGACAGCCTGAAATGCCCACCCAGCCCATGCCCATCCTCCCACGAGATTTCTAAAAAAAAAAGCCCATCCAGCCCATCCCATAGGGGACAATAAAAACTAATGCCCAGCCCGCCCAGCCCAGCCCATGGGCTCCCACGAATGCCCATGACTTAAAGACTTACCGATAAACTTAGACACAAATTATTGCAAACCATTTGAATATGATATCTTAACCTCTGCAAATTATCGCAAAACCTTTGAAAATGGTTGCAAAGGTTTTGAAATAATTTTCAAAAGTTCTGCAATACTTTGCAAGCGTTTTGCAATAATTTTCAAAAGTTTTGCAATTATTTGTAAATGTTGTCCAAATGATTTTAGGTAAATACTTGATTCAGTTCAGCCTGCGATATTTTGTGCGCGATGTCTTGCAGCTGCTGTTTCACGTGCGATGTTTTGAACTCACACCGTACGTACGTTATACCTTGTCCCTGATTTATTGCATCTTAAATGCAAATTAACCTGGTTGATTTGGTCAGCCTACCCAGATAAATATCAGTACCGTTTAGGCGAAAAAATTCTATAACCACCATTGAGGATAGCTTTTGCCGGAGCAAATCAGCGTATAGACAAAATCGGATTAACCGTTATATTTGCCGTTAAAATGAAAACAACTTTGTTCTTTACCAACACATTATATAGGTATAAATGAATATCCTTTATTATACGCAGCATGAAATGCGATGCATATACAGCATTTTTTCGTATGTGTGTTTCATATGCATCTGTTCCTGTTCCCTAGGACTAGAAGTGAGTAGAAACGAAATTAATAAAAACCGTTTCCTTTTTGGATGGTAATTTTCCCTTACATGGGCGCCAGCCATGGGCATCATGGGCATTTCGAAAGCCCATCCAGCCCATGCCCACGACTTTATTCTTTCTAATTGCCCACCCAGCAGCCCAGCCCATGATTTAGTCTTACGACTTTAGCCCAGCCCGTCCAGCCCATGGGCGGGCTGGGCATGTTAAAAATGCCCATGGGCACTCACCTTTGGTTCAATCCTCTGATCCGGTCTCCCGGTACGCTCGTTCTCCTAAATTAACCTGACTGAATAGGTCTGGAATGACCGCTCTTGTAAAAAAAAAAAAAAGACGGCTCGAATTGTAAGATTTACTGTCTATTATATAATTCCGTCATTCTCGCCTTTTTGTCGTCAATGAAATTGTTGTTACAAGTTGTCATAGCCATGAACAGAAATTAAGCCCAAATACAGCGATCTTGCTTTGAAATTACTTACTACTTGAAATTGTTTACTCCTCCGACCAAATGTATCAGAGCCTCTCTTCACTAAATGTAGACGTGTATTTACGGATCAACACCGCTGCGTTTATGAATTCTAGTTAGGTTAGGTTGGGCTTCTCAAAAACCCTTCGGACTTAATCGAAGACCTAACCTAACTAGAATTTATAAACTTGCGGGTATTTTGGTAATTCTAACCTAACCAGTCCAAAAATATTGACCTCAACAAGAATAGAACCCCTGACAACAACAAAAAAACACTCAACCACCACTTTATCCACTAGGACACCGAAAAGACCGTTTTGACATTATATGAGAAAATATGGACAAGTATCTGTGCCCGCCCTTATTACGTATTGCAAATCTATACCAGTGACGAGCCCCAGTCTGACCAGACGTAGTAGAGTGCTACTACTGTGCCGACGAGAAGTAAAATACAAAACAGAATAAACCCCACTTCCTGTGTCACCGTTGTCTGTCGCCATTGTTGATGCAGAAGCGGACTTTGTTCGACGGCAATGGCTTTGTATTCCCGCATTTTTCTCAACTTCGATTATCACGTTTTTCCTATTTTGTTATTTGCGTTGATTTTGAACTTAATAAGACGCCAAAAGAGTGCACATCCTGCTTAAGCAAATAACTGCTTGTCCAAGTCCAACTGTAGTAAACGGCATTTATACATCCACATGCTGAAGCTTTGTCCTGAAACATAGTTAAAGAGATACGAAGTAAAATGCTTTAGCTTTTATACAGTACTAGCCCGTGTGGACATGGCAACCATGGCCCGTCGCATTGTCGCCTGTATTCGTTAACTGTTTATGTTTACTTAAAAAATATCGAAGAATTTTAATTTCAAGAATTGACCAATCATAATCGTACCACATACACACATACATACATACTGGTTAGGAGTTTATGAGTAAAGATAAAATCTTTATTATACCGTTTGGGTACATTGTACTATTTTTTGACGTTTCCAAAAGTACGGACTGGAATACTTTTTAAAAGTAAGACCTTAATTTCTTAAAGATCAAAGTTTTAGATATCACAATTTGCATATGCCTACCACTGGTAGTAAACGGTGCTTGCGCGTACATGCGGATTAAGATTAATAGAAAAAAAAAACAATACACACTGTTTAAAAACTACCAATTGACGACGGAACTCCAGTCAGATACAAAATGATGCAGATTCCGGTAGAGCTGCGAGGATTTCCGAATTGAGTAAATTTCAACTAATCTCAAATTCCAAATTCTACAGCAAATTGTTAAAAGGAATGAACAGATTGTACTAAACTCATAGTGTTACTTTCCCATGAAAGTTATACATATATGTCCAAGACATGCATGATCAATCCAGCTCTCAAATCTGTGCCTGAAAAACTGGTTTATATCTTACCTCACCGAGAAGAGGTCAGTGGCTCCAGCTCCAAGTTAAGATGCACGCTATAGATGAGAATTTGGACAATCAACATCTTTACAACACAAAGCGAGTTTCTGTCATGTATATGTACAACGCATATATTTAATGCCTAAATAACAGCTTTTGTGTATAGACAATTATTAACATTCCTTCTGAACTTCCGAATGTCCTTACACTAGTGTAACAAACAATATGCTGTATCCATATATGCTGCTGTCTCGAGGCGAACAAGAGATGAAAACTATATAGGTATAATTTATTCTCTTTAGTAAATAGTACGCTAATGGTATGAAGTTAAAGTTTTAGAGTATTATTGTCCTAAATGTACAGGGTGACGCGAGATGTGTCTCCACCATTAGTAGTATGGGGAAAAAAGATACCGCTACAAATACTCTGGTGAAATCAAAACCCTCAAAAAGTCTGGTCCCAAGCTGCCGGTTTGCAGGTTTTATTCATTGAAAATGAGCGTTTTGGTTCTCAATATAATATACATATAAAGGAACTGATATATATGTACAACAAATTCAAATATATCATAACAAAAACATATAATATACATCACATCTACTCAATGTATCGGATTCAAGATCTTGATATGTCTAATAGGTGATTTCGCCAGCAGCCCAGACTGCCACACGAAAATGCCCAAGCAATGTATTCGGTTGAGAAATAATTTATAGGATTATGTTGATCTTGTCCATTCAGTTGGTTTTAATGTTCACCAGCTCAGAATTGGAAATTACATAACTGCTGCATAAATGTATTCTACGATGGAGCAGAATTGAAATCTTTTGAGAGTTTGTTGATCCATAATTTTCTCGAACATCAAGTCTGTGTATTGCGTTGTATTTGAACTTGTTTATTTTATATTGAATGGCCTAATTAAAACAACTTTTAGCCTAAACTTTTTAACAACGTTTTACCTAAAAAATCGGTAATCATAGATTTATCGAAATTAGTTTGGTGATTCATGTGAAGAAAGATAGGGGTAGGCTAAAATAAGTGTAATTAGGTTAGGTTAGGCTAAAAAATTCAGGACACAGATGATTGCGTTGTCTATTTACAGGATAAAGGTTGTTAAACAGTTTAGGCTAAAAGTTGTTTAATTATGCTACTTAAATTGGCACCCTTTCATATATATTTATTGTACAGTATATATTTATACGTATATTGTTATCATATTGTTAACCACGGTGGTTGAGCTGGCATTTTATCAGGTCCACTTTGCATACCTCCGAATAAGCTATTTTGATTTGGTTTAGGATTTCGATATCATCGGTTGCATTACGATTTTTGTTCACTTGCGAGATTGGGATGCATTATGGTTGGGATTTGAAGGGACTAACGGAGGTCCACCACTCAGGCCCACTTGTCGTTGTAGCTGATTCTGTTAATAATGCTTCTTCCCGTCGTCTCTTAGCCTAAACCATAAATAATGCTCTCATTTATTGACAACCAGTATCAGAATCGCAACTGATATTGATTTGGAGTATTTGGATTTTGGATTGGTACAAATTCATTTGTCCGAGTTTAAGTTTGTTCATACCGGTTCAAATACCCTTGTACTGGCGCAAATACGTTTATATCAGTACAAATGTATTTGACCCGGTACAAGTGTATTTGTACCACAAATTCAAATAAACCCAAATGAATACAAGAGAATGTTGATACCTCATCTGCAATTTTTCTTAGTTTGGCAGTGTTGATAGGTCCCGTGCTACTCACTAGCTTATAAAGGAAACTGTCCGGCTTGTGTAGAAGACTCGACGGCTCGTCGAAATCCTAGTTAGCAGAAGAATACAATTATTTCCTAGCACATGTGGAATAAACACCTGGGTAACAGAAGCGTTAGATTAAGAAGCGTATTAAATACCTTGATGAGCCCTGCATCCAGTGCCAAAATCCGATCTGAGTCCATCACTGTATCCAGTCTGTGAGCAATTGTAAGCACTGTTGAGTCGCTAAACCTCTTACGCAACGTTTCTTGGATAATTGAATCAGTTCTGTAATGACCAGGTAGCATGGTTGTACATTTTGAGATGCATAAGGACCAAAAACTCCAATGATGTACAAATATTGTTTTTACCTTGTGTCCACATTCGCCGTGGCTTCGTCCAGGATGAGAATTTTGCTTTTACACAGTATGGTGCGAGCCAAGCAAAGTAACTGTTTCTCTCCGTGGCTGAAATTGGAACCACCTTCATTCACCTGTGAACAACAGATGATGGGATCACATAAATAGTACCACAGGTAAGTCCAACGTCACTAACGCTCTGCACATACAATGAGATCCAGTGCTTGAACGCCCTTCTCTCGTATTCTCGATTCTAACTGAACGGCTTCCAGTGCATCCCAGATTTCGCTGTCTTTGTATTCGTTGAACGGATCCAAATTTTGTCTCAAAGTTCCAGAGAAGACAACCGGGTTCTGTGGAATAATTGAGAGTTGTCGTCGGAGGTCATGGAGCCCCATCCGGCAAATGTCCACGTTGCTGATGTGCATTTTTCCACTGATCGGCTCCACAATTCGGAACAAACACGAGATTAAACTCGACTTACCCGCCCCCGTTCTGCCCACAATCCCCACCTGATAAGAAATTATTAAACCTCGTATGATTGCCAACGAAGTACAGCAGGTGGAAAAATTCCAAAGTAGTATTATGGAGGCACACCATTGCTGGCACACAGACATGTTATTGCGAGGGACATTAATTACCTTTTCTCCGGGGCGAATTTGGAGGGTGATGTCGCGGAGGACTTTGACTCCATTTTCGTAGGCAACTGAGACTTGGTCTAGTCGAATAGAACCGTGTTGGAGCCATGATGGGCCAAGGCGGAAACCCGGAACATGAAGCGGAGCTTCCGGTCTCAAATTCGTATATTCCATCGTCCTTTCTACGGCCACAATTTGGTTTACAATTTCCGTCGACTGTCCCATGCATACACGTACATCTGATATGAGCGTGAGGGAGGCCGAAATAGCTAAGCCAAAAGCAGATGCATCTGAAAAAATTGTTAAGTTAAGAAATACATTATTTGCTTCTAGCTAGGTTTTACTGCACAGGGGATCGCTAGCCCTGCTAGATACAGTCTGAGGCATAAACTTTAAAACCTGAACTTTGGACTTTAGCAGGGTAGTATCGGGAGAAAAAAGGTGAAAGTAGGTCAAATAAATTTCCAAAGGTCAAACTCTCACATGGGCCTTATGGCAGCCATATGAACGTGAGTGTATTTTGACCTAAAAAATACTGTATAAAATTGCTCTAGCCTACCTGAAAGCAATGCGAAAAACCGCATTCAATTATGAGGTCAGGAAGTGTGTCAAATAAATATCCGCCCGCTTAAAATTACCATAATTAGTTGAGGCCAAAGAATGGTATTTCTAGCTAAAAACTGGTGTTTTCAGCTAAAAAATGGCATTCCTATTTAAAAATTGTATTTTGAATTTTAAAAATAATAAATTTAAATGTGAATTAATGTGAAAAAATGTGAAACATTGCAAAACCACGGATTTACTCAGTGTAGAGAGAAGGGCCGTAAGGCGCAGGTGGAGCGCAGCGACACACTTGTGACATAGACGCTTACATAATAATAAGATGCAGTTGCAGTTTCGACTTTACGTCTATTTACATCTCCATTGTTCCGAAGGCCGTGGCTCTAGCTGTACTTAAATCAGAAGGGGGAAGATAAATACAGGCGGACCTCCGGCGTTTCCATGTTTAGACGTCGTTTCAATTGTTGTCTTCCATCATTTCAATGGTCCTACCACCTTCCATGCTCTTTTCCAACTTTTCAACCTAAATGGGTAATGACACTGGGTCGTAATCGAATGAATGGGTAAGTATAGAGCTTAAGCCAGGATTTCGGAAGAAAAGGGATTTATGGGACGGACGTTATAACTCAAGTGGGTGTAAGAAACAGAGATAAGAAGGAGTGAAAGGATTAATGTAAAGGTTAAGCTCTGAATGGCTATCGATACAAGACGTCAAACTAAACAGAAATAGCTCGGGCTCGGATAAGATACAATTACCATGAGCCTTATGCCATTCACAAATTAGCTTCGTCAACGAGTGGCTACTTTATGTAATTAGTTATGGAAGCTCTCCTGTAGTGACACTCGTAAAAATCCTACAAAATATTTGTTTTAATACAGTTTTGATCTTCCTGAGACAATTTGGCTACAGCTACAGGAAGCAGCCCGAGCATGTTTTACACATTAGACTTCTGAAGTGATTACTTAACTTGAGAAAACATATGCGATCGCTTTTCAGTTTTACTCGCAAAAATTTCAATGTTTATGAATAATTCATTCATGCATTTACATAGTGTGTAAAATGTCTATGTTTCGGTAGCCTTGAACTCCTTTTTGGAATTACTCTAACTTTACTGTGGTGCGACCAACTTGACGCAGAATTACTTCGGATTGGAAAGCCGCAGCAGATCAAATCTTCAACCAGCCATTAGTGGAAACGTGAGTTTGGGGATGTCCATGTCCAAGACCTAACAAGCATCGATACGCGGGATTTTGTTAACTTTAACAAGAAGAAAAAAGAGGCCCACCGCTGACCCTTTCCAAATTGTTAATGTGATTTATCCACTGATCCCTAGCCGGTAGTCTCTCTCAAGAACTCCGAAGTACAGAGAAATATAATGGGCAACGGTCATGGTACTCTCAACTCAAAAGGTTCTACTTGAAAATGCATTCTTTGGCGTAAGGCGTCCGTAGTGGACAATGCGTTGCTCGGGATAGACTGGCATTTTGAAACACCATTTAGAAGCTAGAAGTACTTGGACGGAATTTGGGGTTCTCACGCTATGCGTGTTCCAGACCTGGGCAAGCATGTGTGTGAGTTGAGGAGCGGGAGTTAATGCTCAACTTGGATAGGAAATGCATTAAGTTTAATTTATCACTGATCCATAATTTATAGACCTTGATAACAATGTGAGATTGGCCGGGGTTGTAATGGACTTCAAATGAAGTATCAGGCACTGGCAGATACTTGTTAGAAGTAAATCCTGACTTGATTACCCTTTAACAGACTCTCCCTTTCTGATATGGGAACGGGTATATGGGGCAGAGCTCGAGTTAGTATTACTCTACCCAGAACCAGACGGGAAGCTGAAAATTATAGAAAAAACTTCGGGCTTCGGCAGCTTGAGTCCAGTCCACGTACTTACAAAAGTTACAAAGGCAGAATCACATCTTTTTGCATTTTAATACTTTGCATAAGCAGTCTATAGCCTGCAGGTACTGTGTCTTAAATTTCGAGCAATTTATCAGGCACATATTGCATTCATTTTAACCATAGTTAGTAAATATTAGCGGATGGATGAAAATATATCTTAGGTACATTTAATGTTTAAATGCACAGGGATGTACGGTTTCAAATAACACTTCAATACGATATATTAAAAGTTTTAATATATCGGTATTATATAACTATATTATTCCGGAGGAAGCAAGCAAGACGGACAAGTTAAGTCCTAAATTCACCACGCAAGTGCCAATCACCGTTCCGTAAGCTCCTTATGCGGTAAAGGACTCGAAAAGCGTAGTGAAGTTGATGACTACCCATTTCATCCCCCATTAGTAATTAGTAAATTAGTTGGAGCTAGAGCTCCCATTCCTGATCTGATGTGATGATATCTTCCTTTTGAAATTAATGCCTTTCACGAGCGAGGCCCAGAAATACATGACCCTTCCAACCTGAACCAGTTACAGATTCCAGAGAACCACTACTACCTACTGCTCTACTCACTCTTCACACAGAAATGCGGACGTGGACGGGTAGCATTTCTGAGGATTTTAAGCCCTTCCTCTTCTGCCTTCGGAGATTTGTTTGGCTAATGCAATGGCTTGATACGATCTCTCACACATTTTTGTTATCCTATCCGACAACCGACACAGGGTTGACTTGAGCAGCAACGGGTTTTCCTTATTCCTGGATCTTTCCCGGAATCAAGACTCGAGGCTGACACATGAATTTTCAACGCTGAAGCTTTCAGAAAATATGTAACATGTGTGTAACCCAGATGCAGCGTGGACAGACTGAGAGTGTTCGGAAATTATTAACATGGTTCACTTAAAAGGCTCGTGGCTGGATTTCTAATTAAGTTCATTTCATCATATCCCGAAACTGCTGCACGTTTACTTTGGCGTTAAAGAATTCAGGGATTTTTAGGATGGAACGTCACCACACGCCTTCAATTTCCGTTTCCAGAAACGCTCAATTTAAAGGGTTGGGGGTTGGACGTGGGATTTTCGTTTCTTGCCTTTTTGGGAAATCAATTTTAATTATGTATGTCAGAGGCTTTGCTGAGTCTATATCTGAAATCCACGATCTAGCTGACATTCCATTTGACAGATGATAGCGTTCTTTGGTTCCTTCCGGTGGTACACATACAAATGTTACACTTCTATATCCAGTTACTATTACCAGTTCCAGCTTCAGTCGTTTCTCATTAGTCTGGTTTCCAAGTTCACTTTCTCATTTCACTTCTTTTTTTTGCCAATGCGTTCTTCAATTTCTATGTAGTCTGGTCCTCGTCTGACCTCTCTAGCATTCCCATAATTTCCTCCAGTACTAGACCCGGCGTTTCTAAAGTTTCTTCCGCCCATGCATAATTACTCCGTATTTATATGTCGTATATCATGACACGAGGGCTTGACGTGTTCATCCGAATATGCGGTTCCGAAATGCCAGCCTTCCGATCTGCTTCCTTCCACCCGCACCTATTGAATTAAATGGCGGATATAGCGTAATGACAGTTTTGAATTTTAAATTTGAATCACATAGGCAGACACTGCTCCAGCTCTCTGGAAGTGAGTTACCACATAATTGAAAGTACGTGCCGTTCCCTGAGCCTGAGAACTACGGTAGGCACATCTTTCAGGCATGGTCTGGAGTATAAATAGGCAAAAGGACACAGCTGCAGTTCATATAAATGGGTTTGACTTTGGATTTTTTTTTTATTCCTAACCCAATTTGAACTAATGAAAAAATATGGTGGTGGAAGGAAGAGTTTTTATACTTCCTCCCACATTAAAACTTCTATGAAAGCATTATAATTCTAGCTCCAGGAATTAAATTGGTAACAGCTCACAAGAACTTTGAGATTCGAGACTCTCTGGTCTGACTAACTAATTTCTTGAAGCTCTCTGGAAACAGTGTTTAGATTCAGATATATTCATTTCTGGAAGTCTTAATGATACCTAGGCTCGTTCAAGAGTCCAGAACCCAAGTACGCGTCGTTTCTCAGGCGTCACCCCAAGCCAAGGGTCATTAGCTCATAGCTCACAGCTTTCAGCTCGCCCGTTATTCAACTTGGGTGTCAGAGATTAATGTCATTAAACTTAAGTCGACGTTTCCCTTGAAGCCTTGTAACTTATACTGCACTGCCTTATATTTTCACTGAGCCTGAAACAACAAGGCTGTATGGGTAGAATGCAAGACAATAGTTAGATCAATGCCGTTAGAAAAGAGCGGATGTGGAATTTGAGGAGATGATCACGATGATTATGACAAGCAGAGTTGCACTTGGAAGGATTTGGGATTTAGGGAAGATAATATGTAAGACGTGAATAATCTGATTTTTGATCCCCCGTTGGTCACCAACCACAGAGTAGCATATCGTGTTCCAAGTGTCATATTTTGTATTCGTTTCGAACCTTCATCGCTCTACCCATGATATATCCCTGCTCCAATGCACTTCGTGGGGGTTCCAAGGAAATTCACTTTACGTCCATCATCATCATCATCACCCACGTCCGAGTGCCAACTTCTTTGTCAACAAAAGTAGTAACATGCTGGCGACGGTCATTCACTTCTGATGATAAAGGGACAGCGGATACAACAGTATCGATTATAATACCAGAAAAGAAATACACATGATTTCATATATCTGTTGGAGGTTTCTGTATTTAAATTTTCTCAAACGCTATATTGTTTTAATATTGATGATTTTTGACTTAATATAATGTTGCAGCAGATGACGAAACAGAGACGATGCATCTGCTGAAAATTTTGACGTTAAGCCGAGTTCTAATTCAGTCAGACTCAAGTTTAGTGGGTATATTTAGTTGTTAATAAACCTGGCGAGCGCTGAGCTCGCCCGGCCCATGAGTCATGTATGTTAGTAAACAGTGTAAATAAATATGGAAATAGGTACTCGAAAAAGGATGAATATTGCTACGTTTCATATCTGACACGGACAATAGTTTTCAGTAACATTGGGGTTTGACAAAGTTAGCAAAAACTTGATATCCATATTTACCATTTATTTATAAGTCAAACGGAATCAAACTGCATTATATTCAATGTGTTTAAGTTGCGCTTAAAGTTCATTTCGAAATTAACCGACACAGATTAGAACGAAAAAGGAAATAACGTAAATTATAGCTGCACCAAAATATGGGTTTGTATGCTGTGGTGTCAGGTGCTCACGTTTCATCAAGTGAAGTAGAGAATTGAGCACTGCATGTGTTCCATTTTCAACATGGGAAATGATTACGCCTTTATTTCACGGGTTGATGACGAACCACTGTGATTAATCAGTCCCGTTTTGTTCCCTCCTGACTTTTCTAACCCCTGTTTTGATTTGTTGGTGATTGGGTGCTGAGATTGATTGTGAAGAACCTATATAATACTTAGGCTCCACGAGTTGCGTCTACAAGGCGCTGATGATTGGGTTTCGAATTGGAAATGACGCGTCCAGATTTTCATCGCCACTTTTTCACTCCTTGAACTTTGATTCCTGATTCTTATTTTGAAGTATCCAATTTTGTTGCGGTAAGCTGTCAAGGCTGTCTGAGTCCGTATTGTTAAAACTAAACACGGTGTTGGGTTTGAATATGAAATGCAGGCTACGTATGATCTGCCGATATTAAAAATTATTCACTCGTTATTTATATCTCCGATATTGCATGCGTAAATACTGTGCAGGCAGGAGGATTCAGTGGGTTATACATAGTATAAGCTTGAACACCAATCAAGGAACCATTGTCACGGTTCGGCATTGTTATTGCTATAGCATCTTGTGATTTTGGAAATTACAGTGTCGTTATCGTTACATGCTTTTGCTCTTTGAGCGGCTCGGCTGTGAAACGAATTATGGAATTAATCCATCATCGGATAAAGAAGAAGTTCCATAAGGATCTTCGTCTTCACGCATGATGCGCTTAACGGGAATGACGAAACTAAATTAAATTACGTTTACAGTTCATCCCATCAAGGAATTTGTAAAAGTTCTTTTGTTTTTATGAATAACTTATGATGAGCTTATCCCTTGCTTGATGGATATAAATGCTATAAATATATGCAATTGCATTA
>JAQFYT010001499.1:0-16207 GCA_034694925.1 Ceratophysella denticulata
GTTCAGCTGCAGCTCCAGCGGCGCGAGAAGTTGCTTGGACATAGGACTTGCAAGTTGTGTCAGCGCAGGTTGCGTCCATTAGTAAATACGAAAACTGTCCTTAATTAACTTAACCTAAGATAGTTATAAGACTCCCGCTCCGGGTAGAACACATTTTGCATGTGGTCGTGTGTGCTCTACCCCAACCTCCGGGTAGAGCTCACATAATAATGATACCATATTGAATTCACTAAATACGTGAATCAATTCTGTGAAATGGGCGTGGACGGTTATATTACACAATATATGTGGAATAAATGCACATATGTAATCGTCTGCTTTCATTATACCCGCTTCCATCTGTCTGGTTGGTACCTGCATTACTTAATTTGTGCATTATATGTTGCATAATCGAATGTTTGATCTGATTTGTGTATGACCAATTTCCAAATCTCAATGAGTTGTATGACAGAGTCTAAGTTGAAACGTGCTTTCACTGGAGAAAGCCAGATCCTACGGCCACTAAAATAATATATTTTGTAGTTGATTCCTCTGAGTTATCAGTACAGCTAGTGAAGTACGCTTTCTTACTTTATTCATTACTTGAATTTTCAAATAGGTAGTTCACCTAGTGTTAGTCTCTAGCCACAAAACCGTCGTGCTCAAAAAAGTTCCCTCCATAATTGATTCATCATGATGAGTGCTTATATTCCAAGCCACTTCGCTCGTAAACCCAGCGGAGGTATTCCATTAAAACCATCCGTAATTGAAGATATTGACCCACCCTTGGTCCTCCTCACCTGCTTCCGACCCTACCATTATGCTGCCAAAGCCATGGGTATCTTCCCAATTGCCCTGGAAGCGGATGGAACTGCAACATTCAAATGGATCAGCCTCAGAATGCTGTACAGCTTCATTTTCGTGTCCCTCTTCCTGAGCGACTCCATACTGTTCATGCCCTTCTTCATTCACATTAACACGGAACTCTCTGGAAATATCCTGACCCTCGTCGCGGAATTGGCGTTTTCCGCTGGGCAATTTGCAGCGGCTGTCGCTGGCCTGCTACTAATACCGTACATGAGCCCACGGCTGGGTAGATTCTGGAACAAATTACAAAAAATCGTAGAATTTCTGTCAATCCGGGGCCAGTCTAAATCCTATGATTACCTTCGACTCCGTTCTCGTTGGGCCAGCGTATGCTATCTGGGATTTGTCGGGATGTACTGTTCCAATAATTGGTTCTACTTCAGCGATTACTTGGAATCCTATTCTGAAGATGACGAGGCGGGATTTTACACCTTAAATATTTCGTTCAATTTAGCCCTTTCTGCCTTCGTTGCTTCTCATGTTATTCATTCCATGACCTTTGTATTTTTCCTTGGAGTCCTGAGACAGAGCTACAAGGGACTACAGGAATTGTTTGTGGATTCAGTAAATAATGGCCAATTCCTTGTTTATCTGGAACTTTACGAGGAATTGAACGGACTTGTGAAGAAAATCAGCGGGATTTATGGGGTGTATTTGCTTGTTGAAATACTGTGTATGTTAGTGGGTACTTTGACAGAGGTTTTTGGGCTAATTACCGTACCAGGTTTCGAAGCATTTAGTTTCACAGGTGTACTCCTATATTTGATTTGGCTCTGGGTTGTGTGCAACGCCGGAGAAAATCTTCAACAAACGGTAAAATTTAAAAAAAGAGAAAAAATTAATTCAATTGCAGATTCATCTTCTCGTCGAACGATAGAGTATAACAATTCCCGTTTCGATAAAATCGTTTTACTAGGCGGACGAGTGCAGAAGATCCGTTATCAAAGCCGGGAAGTATTTTAAGAGCCCGAGTAATCGGGATTCTGAAATGCTGTTAGCCAAGTTGTGCATAATTCCTGGTCACGTAACTGCGTGTGGATACTTCCCGATTAATCGGAAGCTTATTACACGGGTAGGAAGGTCAATCAATATTTCATGCCTTGGATTAATCTGTAACCGGTCAAAATATGTTTGAATTTCTATTATGCAGGTTGTCGGTGCAATTGCGACATATTTGATTGTCCTACTTCAGTTCAAATTGAATGAACTTTCGGATAAACCGGACACAGTAAATGGCACCACGGAAAATCCAAACATCAATCCAAATCGCCCATAAGGCCGTACTCCATACATTACATTATTCACCGACGCCGATATACAGATAGATGATCGTGTAAATTGAAGTGTAATGTCAATTCGAAATAACAGCTGAATATTGACAAAAATTTTGTGCTTGTGTGTCAATTAATGTAATGAGGTTTGTTTTATAATTTATGGATAAAATTAATTCACTAAATTGATTCAAGGTGGAACAATACAGAGTACTTATGGGGGGGAATTTTCTTCGTCCACTTAAGGATCTGCTAATTAACTTATATTCTAATTTATTTGGAACTATTTTCGTTTCATTAGTCTGGTAGTAATACTTAGACCTCCAACAACATGGACGCCTGCCTTCCAGTTTCTTGTATTTCATATCAAAATCCAAAACCGAAAATAAATCACTTTGTAAATCAGATCCGTCAAAGTGGACGCTCTGCAATTTTCTTAGCTCAGGCTATGGGTTATTGTCCATTTTCCTTGGACAACAATAATTCTCTAAAATTCAACTGGATTAGCTATCCAATGTTAATTGTTGCCTTACAACAAATATCCCTGCTTTTATGGAGCCTCCTTTATCGTATACATTTTGACGAATTTGAGAGCTTGTATGGGAAGAAAAGGGAAACGGATCAGGCGAGCTATGCTTCTACAGTTGTATTTGTCACTATCTACGGTCAATTACACTTGCGAGTCGCTGAAGTTCTGTACAGAAAAGATATACTTAGATTTGGGCAAAAACTACAATATGTGTGTTTAGAAAATTATAAATATGGCTCTGATGAGTCCAGATTACATTTCGAAGCAAAATTGAGACAGCAAGCCAAGAAAATGGACATCGTTGTTGGATTAATAGTATTGATCTTAATTTTTGCCAATTTGTCCAATATATGGTCTCGTTGTGTCCGATTTTTCGAAATTTATGACCTCTGGCTCAGCATCTTCTATACTTGTGGTATTTGTCTGTGGTACACGCATACAATTCTGTACATTGCGAAAATCCTTTGGTACGTCTATCTATATAATTGACCTGATTTCTGTAAACTTCTCGACAATGGCAGTGTCAAGTTTCAGTTCCAACAATAAGACTTCTCAATGCGTTTCTCAAACGAATTTTCTTGAGCGCTACAAGGGATTAGAGGAATTGGTATCCACATTCAATTCTCTGTTTAAAATTCAACTTACCCTTTCCGTGCTTTCTCTTGGAATGCATCTTATGAACGGACTCTACCTAACCTCTGTCAGCTTTACGAATCAAGTTCCAAATGGGCATATCGATTTCATTCCTGGAGTCATTCTTAGCGGACTAACTTTGTGTCTGCTCTGCAGTTCAGGCAATCAGCTACCACTTAATGTAATGCAACTAAAAATGTACTAGAGACTTCATAATCGGTATTGGCCACATGACTCAAATTTTAGTAAAATTCTAGGCTCAGCATGCTACCGAGCAGTATCACGACGACCAGTTGACACAAGGAAGCTTCGACTCAAGGAAAATAAGTCAGGTATGACGTATGAGTACGAATATAACGCAATAAATCATGAAGATTTAAGAATGCTTCAAAATTTATGTGTATTCCTTAATTATAATATACCAGATTCAATCATTTTTGACCAAAAAAAATGATCCGACCACCAGTGATAAGTTCCGGGAACTTCTTCGTCGTGAATTATCAGCTTTTAATTTCAGTACGTGAGTGAGGTTAATTAATCGGTTCAAATTCACAAACCGAGTTACCAAATAAATATAATAATGCACCTGCATCGTCTTCATTCATCTCACATCTGCATATACCTAATTTTTACTCAATTCTTAGCTCATGGGGGCTATAACCACATACATCCTAGTGTTGCTACAATTCCGTGGAGAAGACGTCAAGAAGCAATGAAGCAAAGGAAAGGTTTAGCCAGACGTTTGTTAGCTTCCAGTAAATGAGTAGTCCATCCATATGCGAAAATGCGGAATACAATGACGGACTAATTAATGATCGTATATCATTTGACTTAATGATTAGTTTTAGGTATATTTCCCACCTTGTTTACTTAACCAAATTGGAGATCAAATAGTAATTATGTAATTGGATTGTTGAAATGAAAGTTCTGTATACAGTAGCTACCTGTACTTACCCTAATGAAGTACATTGGTGTATGCATTTCAAATTAACAAAACATATTCGCAATTCTCGTCTATCTATTGTTTGCACAGGTGACTACCATTATCACGAATAAACAAAGACTTGAAATATTATTGTTCTATTAATACATAATTGCTGTCGCTCCAGTCCAGTCTGGATGTTTTAATTCTTGAATTTGCACGAACATGGAGGTCTGGCATCCAGGTTCTGTTTCGATTATTTCTAATTCAAACCGGAAAGAAGATCAGGTATCAAATGAAATCCGTCAAAGTGGGCGTACCGTGATATTCCTGGCGCAACTTATGGGCTACTGTCCGTTCTCTGTGGACGTACACAATATTCTAAAATTTGATTGGATCAGCTTCCCAGTGTTAATTGTTATTCTCCAGGAAATAGCAGTGACTCTATGGGGTGTCTATTACTACACGCATCCGTATGACTTTGAACAATTATTTGGTAAATCAAGAAATACGGATGAGACGAGTTATGCCACAGTAGTCTTGGTCACTTACTTTGGACAACTCTACATTCGAGCCTCTGGACTTTTCTACAGAAAAGAAATAGCCAGATTTTGGCAAAAATTGCAATTCGCATGCAGAGAAAATTATGAAAACGGATGGAATGAGTCCAAATTGAAATTTGAATCCCAGTTGAGACAAAAAACCAAGAAAATGAACGTGATTATTGGTCTAATAGCCTTTATCACAATATTGAGCAATGTGTCTAACACCTGGATACATTCTTTGCGATTGATTGAAGATTACAATTTTTCTGAAATTCTTTTGTATGGTTCCGGTATTTGCATTTGGTTCACGCATACTATTCTACACGTTGCAAAGACCATTTGGTATGTTTATATAATTGAGCTGATTACAATGAATTTCTCAGCATTGACCACTTTCAAGTTCAGAAATAATTCTGACGGAGTTGAACACAAATTAGGCGATACCAAAGTCGACTTTCTCCGACGGTATAAAGCGTTACAGGATTTGGTATCCTCATTCAATTCTTTGTTTTCAATTGAACTTTCTGTTTCGGTGATTTGCCTTGGAATACATCTGCTCAACGTAGTCTATATGACTGGGGTCAGTTACAAGGATGGCCTCCATCAGAAATATTCGAATTTCATTCCTGGAGTAATTCTGAGTGGATTATCCTTGTTTCTACTCTGTAGCTCGGGCACGCAGCTAACACTCCAGGTAGTACCAACCAAACTACACTTAAGGTAGGTCTTTGGCTTTCAAGAATGGTTTGAATAATGGTATTACTAAGAATAGGACAAAACCCACAAACGACATGCTATAAGTCAAAGTTCATATCATAGCCACTTAAGTGTTGTTGTAAACCGTTGACCGGGTTTTGTCCTATTCACAACATGACAATTTTCAAATCATCTCTGCTGCCGGAGATGTCCCTTAAACCTACTCAAAATTTCATTAATTGCTTGTTCAATTAAATTTGTAATATAAATCCAGGCTCAAAATGCCGCCGAGGTATATCAAGATGAACAATTCACACACGGGAGACTTGATTCAGAAAAAATTAGTCAGGTAACTATGAAATTATGACTCGAGATTATTTCACTGACAACTTGAGCAACTAACAATACATTTACCGAAAGTTGTTAATAACTACATACCTGTTTAATTATCCTTAAGGTCCACGCATTTTTTAATAAGATTATGATGCGACCGCCCATGATAAGCCCAGGAAATTTATTCGTCGTGAATTATCAACTTTTAACATCGGTAGCGTAAATCATATCTATAAATAATATTATGTACCTAACTGTACAATACATGATTTTATTAATGGAGTCATAACTTGGTCCAATTCATAGCTTATTGCGACAATTTTCACGTATGTATTGGTCTTGCTTCAATTCCGTGATGAAGACGTCAAGAAGGGCTGAAGTGAAAGTCACAATAAGTGATAATATCCCAATTTCTAAATTGCAATGAAGTGAAAAGAGTAATTTATTGAACATATTTGCATTCGGTAATGCACTGCCTACAAATTGGTTTACAAGCACTATGTACATATTTCTGTGAATAAAAAAATCGCTGTCTTGGTTCTTATTTCGCTTCAAAGCATTCAATGTATCACCAACGCGGTATTGCAGATCCCAGTAAGATTTTTATTGTTGTTTCAAAAAGCAAAATTTCGCATATTTCGGAATGAAGCACAAAGATCGACTTTTGATTTCCAAAGCTGTACTTTTCATGAAATCTAAAACTAACTCGTTCGCGTATCTACTAAGACGAAGTGGCGTTCTTGTTTCAATTTTCGCTCAGTTATTTGGTTTCTGCCCTAATTCACTGGATCACAACAATACGTTAAGATTCCGCTGGCTCAGTGGCCCTGTGGTCATGATCATAATCCAAACAATTGGAATGACTCTTGGAAGTATTTGCTTCATAAAACACAACACAGTGAACAAAACACAACTTCAAATGAACACGACAGACCGATTTGGGAATTTCGTCATGGCGTATTCCACATTTGCTTGTGGAACAACTCTTCGCTTAGTAGGCCTTCTTTTTAACCGAAAGTCACAGGAAATCTGGGAAAAAATTGGTTCAAAATTAACGGACATTTACCAACAAGGAACCGACACTTCTAAGCAAATTCTGGAGCAAGAGTTACATCAATACATCAAGAAATCGAATATGACGTATTTCCTGGTTTCCCTTGTAGCCTTGTGGTGTGTTGGGCAAGGAATTTTCAATTCGGTAACCAACGGGTATACTGAAGAATGCGGAGTACTAGGGATAATCGGAATTATTATACTTGACCTGAATATTTTGATCGTTGTTGCACACTCCTTATGGTTCCACCACATAATTTCCTTAATTACAATCGGATTTACTGCATTACGGGCGGAGGAGGACTATAATTATTGTTTCAAAATCAAGGGAATTTCAGAAATGAAGCCCAAACCGCGCCTGATGCATCAATGTCAACATTTTAGAGGATTGGAGGAAGCCGTGAAGGATTTAAACGAGAAATTTTGCATGGAATTGGTCATGACAGTAATTCTAATGGGTATCTTCTCAACGAATATAATTTATGAGCTGAATCGGATGATCATCGATTTTGAAAGATTGCACCTTTCGATTGTTGAGATTATGCCCTTCCTCGTCATGAACGTGGCTTGCCTTGTTCGGATTTGTCACTCGGGTACATTTATGAGTTTTGAGGCACAGGAGACGGCGGTATGGATCATTTCCAATCAAAATCAGGTGGAATCGAGTCTAAATTATGAGGTAGGTACGGAAATGATTTCAGTATTGTATACCTAACATGGGCTTATCGGTATATACCGTTTGTTCTATTGTCGTTATTATAGGTCCAGCAGTTCGCTGCAAGATCTCTAAACATATTTCCACCTGAAATACGCCCTGGTTATTTCTTCGTAATAAATCATCAATTGCTTACATCCGTAAGTTACATGACTAATCAATTATCTTTTACAACGGTTTACCATTTGCAGATTAATACGCATCAGGGATTTACATTGATATCTATGGATATGCTATTTAACTTGCAGATAATCGGATCCATTGTTACATTTTTGGTCGTGTTACTCCAATTTCGAAATTCGTAGTCATACTAATATGTATGAGACTAATGATCATCCAGAACATTAGAGAAAAATGATATTGACACTTTTTTTTGTAAATATTAGCTTTCACCGTAGATTATTACTTATGTAAATATTAGCTTTCTCCGTTGACAAATGACAATGTTATTCGCATTATACTTTGTACCTACGTATATCATCAATTTAAAGCTTATTGACGGCTTGGCTTATGCTTAGGCTATGTAGTGAAGTGTAAATTTGACTGGTGACGAACGTAGAACGTAGTATTCTCAGTTAACGCACCTACAGTCAAAACAGTAATGGCGGACATACCAATATTATGGCCCACCACGGTCACAACTGTCGAAACACCAAAACCTGAACTCAAAATTAATACCTTCAACAAATACTTGAAACGAAGTTGGCAATCTGTAATTATCTTTGCACAACTTGCGGGATTTTGTCCATTTTCAATTGATTCGAATAACAGTTTGAGTTTAAAAGTAATCAGTGTCCCGGTTTTTATGAATATTCTTCAGGCGATCGGTAATATAGCGTTTACAATATATGCCTTCGTCTACGCCGAGGATTTTTTAAAAGTGTATGGTGAGAATAAAGCGACAGATAAGATTGGGCATAGCATTACGGGATTTGTCACCTTGGTTTTCCAATTATATTGCTGGACTGATTCGAATAATAATTAGGATCTATCCCAGGAGATAGAGCCACCAGAGCTATTTTAAAGTGGTAAATATGAAAATGAAACTGTATTGCTCTAGTCAACTCATCTCTCGCCTTCAGTTTCTCTCAGCTCTTTGCATAGTGAACATCTCTGTATTATAATTTAATAATTTTTAAGTTTTAATTATTTTGATATTTGTTCTGGGTCGAGTAACATGACCTCGACCAGTAAAGATGGTGGTGCACCACCTCAAATTGACCTGGAAGCCCTTGTTGGGCCCCTTTCTGCGGCTTTGGCTCCGCAAATTACAAAAATTGTGGAAGCAGAGTTTTTAAAGCATGCTCGCCAAGATGGCGTCAGCACAAATCTCACACGGACTGGTCATGGTACAGTCAATACAATGGAAGGTGGTGGCAATGGCAATCAAGCCTCACCAAATGACAGCAGTGGCAACGGCCTTGCTAATATTGAGACTGACCCTCACAGCGAAGGGGAAATCGGCGAAGACAGTCATGAAATCCAACTCGGCAGTAGCCGAAAAAGAAAATTTGATTCAGACCATGAGTCAGGCGAAGTATATGACTCCATGGACGAGGATGACAAAGTCCTAGACCCAATTGAATTGTTTTTGGAGTCAAAAAATACTTGGAAAGTACCTAAGGAGACCGCTCGTTATTTGGAGACATATGCAAAAAGGTCTCTTAACAAGGATGAGAGACGGTCAATGCTGGAAACCTTTTCAAAACCAGACGTGTTGTCAGTGGCCATGCCAAGAGTGGACGATTCATTCCTGAATTTATTGAAACAACAAGGAGTTTCACTTAAGTAAGACCAGAAAGCCTGGCTTCTTAGTATGATTCATGTGCAATCTACCTATATGATTGTAATAATTTTTAAACAAACTTCAATTACAGAAAAGTTCCCGGTCTCATGGGTGTTGAGTCTATCCAAATCCGACTGCTGGATGCTCTAGGGCCGTTAGCCGCTCTACATGCCCTATGTCACAAGGCTATGTCAGAAAAGGAAAGCGTGGATCCTCGTCAAGCGCTGGAGGCCGTTAACACATCGTTAGCATTTGTTGGAAAGACTAATGCTCAGGCCTGCTACGAACGAAGGCGTCTTATTTTGCGGAAAGTGAATCCGGAACTCGTTACGTACGCCACGAAAGGTGGACTCAGTACAAGCTCTACTGACCTATTTGGTGAAGGTCTCAGAAAGGCAATCAAAGAAACAATGGAACTAAATAAGGAAGTCGCTGGATTTGCCCGTGTAAACAGTCCAATTGGTTAGTCTCAATAATAATTTGAGATTTTTAATTTCAAGTTAGTAAAATTGCATTTTGTTACAGGACCGAGCCCTTTCAAGCGTTTCAGACCAAGTGTTCCATTTAGTCGCGGCTACGCCGCTCGACATCAGTATACGTTTCCGCGTCCGATGTCAAATGCAGGGCCCAGATTTGGCTTTCGTAGTCGAGGCGGAATTGTCGGCCTTCGCAATCACTCACGATTCCCTCGGGACTTTTCAGGTTCGTGTAAACACGATTCATCTAATAGTATCAGGGAGACGGAAGGGGAATCGGTTACCCCGGTTGGCTGTCGTCTGTCCCTTTTCCGCCACGCATGGAACTAAATCACATCGGATGAGTGGGTTTTGAAGACTGTGGATGGTTATGAGCTTCCTTTTCAAAGTCTTCCGGAAAGTAATTTGCACCCAGCTCCGCACATTGTTAAACCAGGCGAAGAAACAATAATCAATGCGGAGATTTCCAGATTATTAGCAAACAAGGCAATTGAAGAGACAAGTGATTTATTTTACCTCAACCAAATATTCCTAGTGCCAAAGCCTCACGGTGGTTGGAGGCCAGTTGTAAATTTGAAGCCTCTGAACAAATACTTGATTGTGGAACATTTTAAGATGGAAAATCTTAATATGGTGACGGACTCCATCCAACAGGGTTGGTGGATGGCAAAGCTAGATTTAAAGGACGCTTATCTCACTGTCAAGGTTTCCAACGAGCACAAGAAATACTTGCAGTTTGCTTGGGGAGGCAAATACTATCAATTCCGAAGTCTCCCATTCGGTTTAGCGACAGCTCCATACGCCTTTACTAAGCTGACCAAACCAGTGGTTGCGCACCTGCGCGAAAGAGGAATAAGACTAATAATTTATATTGATGATATCTTGATTCTTGCACCAACTGAGGACGACGCTCGGCAGGCTGTGATTTGTACCTCTGAACTTCTAGAAAGTTTGGGATTCATACTGAATTCAGAGCGGTCAATTACGAAACCGGTTCAAATCATCGAGTTTTTAGGATTCGAGATAAATTCAAATCAATTGACATGGTCAGTTCCAATTCACAAGAAGCAAAAGATTAAAACCTCTGCTCAATCTCTTCTACAGGGAAATTCAACAACAGCAAGGTCTCTGTCACAAGTACTGGGTCTGATAACATCGGCAACAAGGGGATACCAGCCAGCAACGCTGCATATCCGTCAAATGCAGATTTGCTTGATAGAAAACTTAAGGAATTCAAAGAATTGGGATCGAAGCCTACAGTTAAATGCCCAAGCCATTCACGAAGTTCAATGGTGGATTCAACATGTCGAAGACCTTCCTGGCTCGCCAATATTTCACGATCCACACGAACTTGTAATCGAAACAGATGCATCAAGTCTAGGCTGGGGTGCACGGTGCGGCAATTTAACAACCGGTGGGGTCTGGTCACAACAGGAAAGGTTAGAGCAATCACACATAAATCCGCTCGAGTTACTAGCATCATTCCTGGCAATCCAGTGCTTCTGCAAAGATCAAGATGGAATCACAGTGCTCATAAAAACCGACAACAGGAGTGCACTGACGTACATCAACAAGTTGGGAGGTACCAGGTCAAGACAGCTAAACAAAGTTGCATTGCAGATGTGGAACTGGTGTCTGAGTCGGAACATTTGGGTCAAAGCGGAGCACCTGCCTGGGAAATTGAACCTCTGGGCCGACTGGGAGTCTCGAAATGCACAGGACCCGAGCGATTGGAAGCTAAGAACCGATTTGACGAAACTGTTATTTCTACACCACCCGTGCAATGTAGATTTATTCGCCAGTCGGCTGAATCATCAGCTTCCGAATTACTGGAGTTGGAGACCGGACCCACAAGCCCAGGGAACGAATTCATTCCTACTCAATTGGAGTCAATGCCAGGGTTACGCGTTTCCACCGTTCTGTTTAGTGGGGAGGTGTGTCCAACAATGTATACAACAGAAAGCCAGACTCCTGATCGTTGCCCCAGCGTGGAAAAATCAATTTTGGTACCCATTGCTACTAAACACCTTGGTGGATCTTCCGATCCTGATCCCACAAGTCCACGATCTTCTCAAGAATCCGGACAACATGAATCACCCATTATGTCTGCAAAAGGTGCTTCATTTGGTCGCATGGCCTATTTCCGGCGACAAGACGGAAGTGGAGGCATTTCAGAGGAAGCTAAGTCTATCATGGAAAACTCAATTAGAAGAAGCACAAAGTCAGCCTACAGATCAGCCTGGTCATCCTACGTTCGCTGGTGTAATACGAAAAACCTGGATTCCGTTCAAGAATCTGTTTCAAATCTCCTAGACTACCTAACTCACCTGTTAAATGACCGAAATCTTACTTACCGGTCAATTAATCTACATCGATCTGCAGTTTCGTTTAACTTATCGGATAATAGAGCTACACCGCTTGGAAGCCGTCCTGAGGTGAAGAAGTTTATGAAAGGAGTTTTCAACCTCAAACCGCCACAACCTCGTCACGTCGATATCTGGGACGTTTCAGTATTAGTGTCATATATTTCGTCTCTTCCTCAGGCAAAGGATCTCAGTTTGAAGACCCTTTCTATGAAGTTGGTTACTCTTCTTGCTCTTACCAATGCGGATCGTGCCTCGGATATAAGAGCTTTAGATATACAAGGCCTTACCTACGTACCCGAGGGTGCCATTTTTAAACAATTTCATCTCACGAAGACTTCGCGTCCAAGCAAAATGTCTGATGCTTTTTATGCGTCTTACGAGCAAGATTCGAATCTTTGCGTTGTTACTCATTTGAAGGAATATATTTCTCGTACTTCCTCATTACGTCATACGACTTCACTGATAATTTCGCATGTCAAGCCCCACAAACAGGTCTCATCTCCTACTATTTCTCGTTGGATGCTAACAATGATGAATCAAGCTGGGTTGGATACCGAAAAGTACAAGTCACACTCTACTAGAGCAGCATCGACTACTAAGGCGACTGAGCGAGGAGTTACCTTTGATCAATTACAAAAATGTGCACATTGGACTAAGCAGTCCACATTTCAGAAGTTTTACTATCGCCCAAGACAACAAAGTACATTTGCTCAATCTGTACTACAACTAAATTCCGGTAATTGGAATTTGATCATGTAGCTTTGAACATCCTAATTATTATTCGAATCAGTCCAGCAATATAATTGGAAATTAAACGAGGGCACGAAGTGCCCGAAGTTTAATTATAATTATATTATGGACTGAAAGAATAATAATTAGCCCTCCCGCCTCCCTGATACAATTTCGGCATTCGTAAAATGATTAGTAATTATTATTCTTTCAGTCCATGATTCCAATGAGGTAATTGATATTACTGTGTTGCATATTTGACAGGAGCTACTGGACCCTCACAGAACTAAATATCTCTGAAGTTTGGGAATCAAATACCATCAAGCAATTTTTATAGAAGCTTCTTCCAAAATTATACATTTTGTTGTATCTCTGAGTTTATGGGTATCAAATACTGTCAGACAATTTACATTGAAAAGCTTCTTTCAAAGTAATACATATTTCGTATATGTAAGTAATAAAATATCCTATAATTGACGTTAATTTTGAGTTATACATATTTCATCATGTCGATTAATCAGCTATGCAAAGAGTCGCTTTCAAGAAACTGAAGGCGAGAGATGAGTTGACTAGAGCAATACAGTTTCATTTTCATATTTACCACTTTAAAATAGCTCTGGTGGCTCTATCTCCTGGGATAGATCCTAATTATTATTCTTTCAGTCCATAATATAATTATAATTAAACTTCGGGCACTTCGTGCCCTCGTTTAATTGTAAATTATATTGCTGGACTGATTCGAATAATAATTAGGATGTTCAAAGTCATTCGACATAGCAATAGAATTACCAGAATCCAGAACAGAATGCGAAAATGTATTGTTTCGTTGTGGACGATAGTAGAACTTTTGAAACGTTGACTGATTGGTCCAATTTGCACATTTTTGTAACTGCTCAAAAGAAACTCCACGTTCTGTTGCTTTGGTTGTTGACGCTGACCTAGTAGAATGCGCCTTGTACTTAGTGGTGTCCACGCCAGCACGAGCCATCATAGAAAGCATCCAACGTGCTATCGTTGGAGATGAAATCTGACGGTGAGGTTTAATATGAGAAATTATGAGTGAGGTCGTATGACGAATTGATGAAGTTTTCGAAATGTATTCTTTCAAATGAGTGACTACACAAAGTTTGGGATCTTGTTCGTACGACGCGTAGAAAGCATCCGACATATTCCCTGGACGTGAAGTCTTAGTTAGGTGGCATTTTTTGAAAATTGCACCTTCTGGTAAATATGACAATCCCTTGATGTCCAGCGCTCGAATGTCTGAAGCCCGATCAGCGTGAGTTAGGGCGAGAAGAGTAACCAGTTTCATTGAAAGAATTTTCAAATTGAGTTCATTGGCAGCAGGAAGTGAGGATAAGAAATCAACCAAGACAGAAACGTCCCAGACGTCCGTGTGTCGTGGTTGTGGTGGTTTCATGTTGAATACACCCCTCATGAATTTTTTAATTTCTGGACGGTTACCCAACGGTGTGTCTTGATAAGGAATGTGGAACGAAACAGCAGATCTGTGTAAATTAATTGAACGATAAGCTAGACTTTTATCATTTAGCAAATATGCTAAATAGTCTATGACATTTGAAACAGATTCTTGAAAGGGATCCAAGTTTCCTGCACGACACCAGCGAACGTAGGATGACCAAGCTGATTTGTATGATGACTTGGTACTTGCTCTAATAGAGTTTTCCATGATGGACAAAGCTCCTTTTGAAATGCTTCTACTTTCAATCTGTCTCCCGATATTGGCCATGCAATCAGGTGAAAATTCTGCTGTCGACAAAGCGGATGGTTCATGTTCTCCGGATTCCTGAGGAGATCCTGTACTTGTGGAATTAGGATGGGAAGGCTTGAGAGACTGTTCAATAACAATGGGTACCAGAATTGGTTCTTCCACATTGGTGTGACAACTAGCAGATTTGCCTTCTGTCTGATGCACTGCTGGACACACCGTCCGACAAGGCAAAATGGGGGAAATGCGTATCCCATGCATGTTTTCCAATCCAGAAGAAAAGCATCTGTCCCCTTGGCCTTGGGATCTGGCTTCCAACTCCAATAACTTGGAAGCTGATGATTCAGGCGACTGGCAAATAGATCTACATCGCAAGGATGGTGTTGAAACAACAGCTTCGCCAAATCGGGTCTCAGTTTCCAGTCGCTCGGGTCTTGGGCGTTGCGAGATTCCCAATCTGCCCAAAGATTCAGCTTTCCGGGAAGGTGCTCCGCTTTTACCCAAATATTTCGATTTAAACACCATTCCCACATCTGTAAGGCCACATTGTTTAGCCTTCTGGATCTTGTGCCACCCAGCTTGTTGATGTAAGCCATTGTAGTTGTGCTGTCTGTTTTGATCAACACTGTGCTTCCACTTAGATTTTTGCAAAAGCACTGAAGTGCGAGGAATGCTGCTAAAAGCTCGAGAGGATTGATGTGCGAATGCTCCAGCTTTTCCTCGGGTGACCAAACTCCGCCAGTAGTTCGGTTTCCGCATCGTGCACCCCATCCTTGAATGGACGCATCGGTTTCGATCACTAACTCGTGTGTATCGTGAAAAATTGGAGATCCAGGTAGATCGACGACATTTTGAATCCACCACTGGACTTCTTCGATTGCCCGATCGCTTAATTGGAAAACTCGATCCCAGTTCTTGGAGTGCTTTAGATTTTCTATTAGGCACATCTGAGATTCGCGAATGTGCAGCGTTGCCGGTTGATACCCCCTCACTGCTGATGTTATCAGTCCTAGCACTCGAGACAGTTGTCTTGCTGATATTGAGGATTCCTGTATAAGAGATTCAGCCGCAATTTTGATTTTTTGTTTTTTGTGGAATGGTATCGACCACGTGAGTTCATTTGAGTTAATCTCAAACCCCAGAAACTCAATAATTTGAACGGGATTCAAAATCGACCGCTCCTGGTTTAGAATGAATCCGAGTCGTTGCAAGAGCTCGCTAGTCAATGCTACTGCCTGACGGGCTTTGGTTTGAGTTGGAGCGAGAATCAATATATCATCAATATAGATTATAATCGTCATTCCCCTTACGCGTAGGTGCGCAACCACTGGTTTAGTTAATTTTGTAAAGGCAAATGGCGCTGTAGCCAAACCGAATGGAAGAGTTATAAATTGGTAATATTTGCCCCTCCATTCAAACTGTAAGTATTTTTTGCACTCTTCGGACATTTTTACTGTTAAATAGGCATCTTTCAAATCCAGTTTTGCCATCCACCAACCTTGCTGGATAGCGTCTGCTACCATATTTAGATTTTCCATCTTAAAGTGTTCGACGATAAGGTGACTGTTAAGAGGTTTT
>JAQFYT010001500.1:0-16206 GCA_034694925.1 Ceratophysella denticulata
GTACTGTCCAAGTCACGACTCAGCATAATGTCTACTGTTGGGTCACCCAGAGGCAAATACCGCCAAACTCGTTTGTTCATCTTCAAAAGACCACCTGGAACAAATGGATGCTAATGAAAAGCATCATCTATTGTGCGCGATCATTTTCGAGATGATTCTGAAAGCTAAATTATTGAGTTCTTACGATGGCCAGGAATGTCGACGGTAGTGTCACACCAAAAAAGAAATTCGTATCTGCAGATGAGTCGGCAGAAAATGGGGAAAAGCGGAAGATCAGAATAAATCCTAACGAGCCATCCTGGATAAATGGTTTGAATTCTCTCCAGATTTGACTCTACACCTTCCAGAAAGAATCGGCTTGCCGTATAGTCATCCAGAAAGAGAGAAAATGAAATGACCTTTTGACCTGGACCGTGGTCCGTCGCTTCGTTACTGCACATTGAAGTCTTGTTTCGAAACTATTATCAACAATAAGTATCAACAAATTATACTTATCAAATTAAAATCCTCACTCGTTGTATTCACGTTAAAACCTATAGTTGAAAGTGTATCTTTCCATTTACCGACTTAGAATGCTGTGAATTTGTTGAAGGTTTTCTATGACATCCGCAAGTGTCCCGAGGATATGAATAGCTTTTTAAACCGGCATTTTGCTTCTCGCCGGTCATGGATTCCGAGAGCCTGAGATTCTGAGAGCCTTCGAAATATTTTTCTTTCCATATTTGAATTTTAGTTAGATAGTAGTTTGGAAGTTTCCCTGAATAATATAACGTAAATTATCCTTAATTCGGTTTCGGTAATGTAATTCATGAATTAAGATTAAATTAATCTGATAATCTGATAGCTTACGGTAATTTACGAGGCAGAAATATTGGGCAACCAGACTGACCACCAAAACCAACAAAATCATCAAGAATCGCAAGCAATACTGGGTAGTAAACATTCTTCTATACAATCTAATTCTGGGTCAATCTGTCCGCTGTAGAAAATAAACACATTTTCAACGTTACGTTTGAACCATTAATGAATAATTATGTCTATACACATTGACCCGTTGACCAGTGACGCCCGGGTGTCAGGTGTTGGTGGAAATACGGAATCTGCTTTCATAGCTTATACCCAAGTATCCACAAATGGAAGGTCTTCAGTGACACGATCACGGGTGTCAATTGTCAATCACCCAAACCCACCGGACATCCAGACGGACCTTTAACCGGTGGCCTCAACAATTTAAAATTTTCGCAAAGCCAAGATGGACGACTATCACTGGAATTGTAGGAATATATTGGGTCAAATAGGTTAATGACTACGCGCTCACCTTAGCCTGAAAGAGTGACGAAACAGACGGCCCTCACTTTGACATTTGACCTGAGAATGTAAACTTCCAATTCCAACTTCATTTTTCTTAAACTAAAGCCTTTTTAAATTTCGCGGGCGGTTGCGTTGTACTATAAAATGCCGACATTTTGGTTTTTGGTACTTTTAGCTTTTATTCCGTTTTCTTCACTTCGACGGCATTCATAACTCATTAGATAATGGATTTAATTCTGAATATTTATAATATAGTTTTTTTTTAGTTTCGAAGCTTAAACTTTCGTAACAAGTGTCAGAGATGTAGTAATTTATGTAGCTTTCGTGTATAATTATTATGTACAGAATATAATACGCATAATTCCATGTTCAAAAGATGATTCTGGACCAAGGACCAATCATATGCAGTAGGTATACAAGTACGTAACTCGAAGAGGCGTCTTTTCAATCCATTTCTTCATAATCCGTTCGGAATCTTCGTCTGTCAATGGCCCACTGTATTTCCGGATAGGTTAATTTATTAATTACAATAGGCATACTTTACATGCATAAGTATTTCACAGTACAAGACCTTGTTATCCGCTAAACACTCATAATCTCCCCGGTCCATTTGTGTGGCTGGGTCAATCTCCATTTTGGATTTCAGTTGCGTCTCCGACTCGACCCATTCATGGATCTGAAGCCAATTGTGAGCATAGAGTTCCACACCGTCCCGAAACCTGGCATTGTATTTGTACCTGGATTCATATGTGAATAAAGGGTCAGATGTCAGGAAAATCGTATGGAGACATATAAATTGCTTCAATCGTATCAATTTATGTAAGTTTTTGAATTCCTTGGAGTTGAATTTTTAATACATACCAAGTTATGTGCGGGCGTGGATTTCCAACTGCAGTACAGAAAAATACGATTTTTCGTCCAAGCTCGTACTCCGTCTCGAAATGGGATTCTTTGATTATCTTTGCACCCTGTAAAAAATATTTAAAAATGAGTTAATATGCAGCTAATTAAAGAAAAATCAAAGATACGATGGTCAAAAGCAACAACTCTAATAAGAAATGTACAACTTGATTATTCATCATGAATCACGAAGAACGACGATGAATACTGCGGTTTCTAACCAAATTATGTACGTGACATACATGATTTGAAATTGACACTGGTGAGTGCGGTAGTTTTACACGAAGTGCTTTTGAGCCAGTATGCACTTTTCTTTTGTGACGACGGCAATAATCCAGATGTACTGGACCCTGACCCCTTGGTCTAAAGTAAAATGCCTTCTGTGGGACGCCACTTGTACGGACACGATGGCCGTGTCTTACCTGAGCCGCACATACAAATCAGCCTGTGCCGCATCTCAATTCTGTGAATTGGATAAACGGTCGAAATGCTTGGGTGTCGCCGATATTACCAGTTATGTCCCCTTGGAGTCGAGACCACGGTTTCCTTGGGTGAAGAAGCTCTCGTCCTTGTCAAGGATTTCGGCGAACGACTGAGGGCAGGTACACGAGAGCCACGTTCTCAATTTTTCCTAGTTCAACGCATTAATATTGCAATATCCAGCGCGGTAACGCCGTTTGTGTGTATTCCGCATTATACCAAACTAAACGGAATATAGATTTTATAATTCATCCACGGTTGATAAACTTGCTAAAAGATACGTTCTTTTGTGAAAGCCTGAATAAAGGATTGTATATTGTAGGGTTCGGATATAATCTTGTATACAGTTTTCGCCAATTAATTACTTAAGTTGAACCGGTTCGGTTATAACACAGCCAAGATTATATTCGAACCGTAACATATCTTTACAAAATGCCTATTACCTACCTCTTCATTATGATAATATGTATCCGAACCGGTGTGTCGGTACGGACCCAGACCCAGATTATGTTGTCGTCGATTTTTGCCAAATCGATCAAATTTTCCCCAAACCCGGGCACTCTCCACCTCTTCCGGACAACTCAATAATCCCAGCAAGATCATCACAATTGTCGGAAACAGAGTTCCCACGGTAGTTAACTTCATTTCGACGGCGACACAATCTTAAACTCCACTTCGGCTGTATAAATCCGTGTACAGTTACTACACCTCTGATATCTCTCGTGTGTGTAACGTGACAAAAGCTACACAGAAATCCCAAGAATCGGGTTACAGTAACCAGTAACCACTTTCACGCGTGGATCTCATCAGCCGAACAATAGTTTAAATGAGGAAATCCTCATTTAAATATGCTTTATGTTCTGTGTCCATTCCATTAGCTTTATTTGTTGTTTGACCCTATGCACCCTGTTCTAGTGTTGGGACAGATTCATATATACGAATACATATTCGGTTATTTCCACTTATCATTTTGCAAAAAGATGACACGATCAATTTGTGTGATACATTAAACAATTCCATTCGATTAATTGCGTTGCAGGTTGCATGCCTAATGTGGCATCATACGAGGGCTGTCACAAAAATAATCAGAAAACTTGTGATTACGATATCTCCGGATTGGCAATACCTTATAATGGTCGAAAATTAAATAGCGATGTCGCTTCACATCAACAACAACCACCCAATGTCAAACTAATAGTCCGTGTTTCATGTTTCATTTACTACAATTTCTTTGATATTTTACGACTGGTTATTTCCTTAGAAAATTCATTTGATTATTCGTGATATTTTATATGACTGTAAATGCAAATGTTAATTCCAGGTTGGTGGCTGCAGAAGACGATTGTAAGTCCGAGCTTGATTTTCACGGCTTTTAATTTGTCGAATTCGCTGTAACTTAGTTTCTCTGAAAATGTCCAGTTTCGTCTTTTCCTTCGGTGATGGGTTCATATTCATGTTATCCAGATCCAGAGTCCTGAAAATTACACGATTTGCAATAATTAAGGTCAAAGTATTGTTTTAACCGACAATATGCATTGCATTTTGTAATGTAAATTCGACGTACATGTCATCAAAGTCATCCATACTCCAACCAGCCGGAATGAAGAATTTCTCTCCATTTTTACCCCGTTTCATTCGAGCACCTGAGATTGTATTGAAAGTAGAGCGTTTGTCCAAGAGCATTTCAAGTTGAGTTTGTTTCAAGGCTCTGTTGTCATCATTCAGAATTGAATGAGGGGTGGAGCCATGAGTTCGCCCAAAATCCAGAAAAGTGTCACGAACAGGGTAAGTAGTGGCTTGTTGTTGTGTTGGTGACTGGCGAGCGGTCGCAGATTGGAATCGATTAGGGTTCACGGGGTTCACGGGCTTGGGCTTCAACTTCGGGTCACCCACATTGTGCACTGGCTTCCCGTCCATGGTACGGCGCGGAACCCGATGACCTTGTCCTACTGGTAGAAATGCGGAGAGTTCCGTGACCTCAAGACCGTCAACAATGAATTGCTGGAGTGAGTTCATCCGGTCCTTGGGATCAAGGCTTTTGCCTTGAAAACCCTATACGAAATTGTGTCAATTAACGCCAAAATTCAAAACAAAAGAGAATAACCTTAATTTGACTAATTGTAAGCTTTACCTGCATAGCCGCAGCTCGATTTCCGACTAAAGAAGACAGCTTCAGTCCGGCAAACGGGACTAATGGAGCATCAACAGCATTAGCGTTAACGTTGATGACCGAGCTTTCTTTATCAACGCCGACTCTAGGCTCAGCAATAGGCACGCTGGGAATCAGAACCTGATTATTTGAAGGATTAGAATTGGCATTTGGATCATCCGGCTGAACGTCGTCGTTGTCAACGTCAAAACTATTGTCGCTGGAATTCTTGTCCTCCAAATTCAACCCGCGTGTCTCACCGACCCGCTGCCATCCTTGATCCGGGTCCTCCAGGTTGTCCAAATCGGACCCTTCATCCGCAAAACGACGCTTCATAACTTCCTGCCGTTTAGCTTCCAGACGTTCGTAGATTGACATCTTTCCCTTGAGACGCTCTCGCTGCTCTTCAATGTATTCCTGATTCGTGTACGGAAAATAATCCATAACTTGCTGGACCTTCATCGCATCGGACAGGGTGGGCTCGGGTTTGATTTTACCAAGCTTTGGTGCTTTGAATTTGTTCGATTCTATATGGAATGGTATTATCGGTTAAGTATTTCGCAAAATATGGTAGCAAATTGCGAAGAAACATAAGATTCCCTTACCTTGCAGCAATTGTTTACCCTGTTCCAACATAATGTCATGATCACGATTCCACCCCCGTCTCGAATCCGTAATATTCGTCACAACTTCTTTCAATTTCTCCTTCTGGGCTCGAGACAATTTCTTCCTCGTAGCCTGTGTCACATTAGCCCCAGCCCAGATTCGATTCCGGTTCCGGTCACGATATGTATCCATATTCACTCCGGAAGTCCCAACCCCAAACGTGGTTTCAAAAACCTTTTCCTGATAAGGGTCCAATGCTGCGGAGGGGCGCCGAGTAGTGCCAATCTCGTAGCTATCAATGGCCGACGATGGAAGCCCGCTCGTTGTAACTTCTGCAGAAGCCTTGGCAAGTCTTGTTGATTGCCGGCTGGCAGCTCGAACTGAAGCGGAATTATTACTGAAGAGATTGGCACTTCCGCCGGATAAGTCTCGGAATGCTGCCTTGAGCTCAGGGTCCAAATCCAAATTATTCCCGGTCGCAGTGAGGATTCGATTGGAGAAATCACTGAAAATAAGTTAGGGTATACTATTGTACTAGAGATGCACCAAGTTGGTACATTAAACCGTGTTATATTTAGCAAATACTTGAAATTCTCCCGATCTACATCAGATCCACGCGTGAAGCCACGTGATGGTGGAGCAGAGGGTATTGGAACATGGGTCACGGATATTTTCCTGCTATCATCCGGATCAAATTCTGGTTTCGGTCTTCGAGAAATGGTTTGCATGGTAGGTAAGAGTTCGGCTAATTTCCGGGCTTTGAGATTATTCGGATTGAATTTGGTGATGTGAGCTGGGCTTCCGGTGTAGCCCACACGGCGAACGCCGTCCAAGGGATCCCGAAGGACCGCTGGACTGGCGTTGAATGATGGTTTCCGGTACATCACTCTCGATCTATACTGTATGCGATAGTTTCTGCAAGAACGTGACTACGGCTTAATATGCAGTTCAAATCGAGATCGAGACATTTGGCTGGTTAGATAATATTGGTGTTATTTGATCTCGGGTAAATATTTCAGCACCTTCTTTCGCACCATGATTTTGAATGCAATTTTGTTTATTTGAGTACCTACCTAAATAAAAATAGACATAGTGCAGCGTATAAATCCGAGGTTACCTTGGTACTTGGTACTAATTCTTGCTAAATATCTTCTGCCCCCATGCACATATCAAACAGCATTTGTGATTTGTGTTGGTTACTTAGCTTGGCTTTTTTGCACGGAAATTTTCACTAGACAGATAATTTTGGATGAATTTGTAAATCGTGTACAATTTATAATCCTTTATTTAGGCTTGCACATAAGAACAAGCTCATTAACGTTAATCTATTTTTTTAAGAATAAATCTGACATTATAATATCACCGTCCAAAAATGGTATTCATGACCGAAATACCGATACTGGAGATAAAATTCTGATTTTGCCCGTAACGAATTCTGCCCCATATCTCATCATAAACGATTTTGATCTATGAGCATATAGAATATTCATTTATACTGAATAAATAAATTTTAATCGAATGGATTAAATGTACCTCAAAATGTAAAAGCCGCCCGTGTCAACTGCACATGGTAATTGCAAAATTGCGTAACGTTGAACGTGTGTAACGCTTGACGCGTCAGAAAGTAAAAGTTCAAGGCTGTCAAGCTGAGAAACAACAATCCAATCTAAATAACGTAGGTACATAGTAAATGTAAGGCATTTACATGCATTACATTACATACATTACATTTGATGACAAATAGTAGTATGTATATAGTTAAAATTCATTGTCTCATACACATAGCACACAGATGCACAGTTTTAACATGCATTCTGTCAAATAGCCAAGCCAAGCCAGCCAGGATACAGTGAATCAGTAAGGGCTACGTTGTTCATGTACGTACATCTGTAGCATTTCGACACATAATACACAACAGTAATAGACTAAAAATTTAACTGGTCGGGGTGGGAGTACATACTCTTAAATATGCCTTGCATTGCATTGCATCATTTGCTACACTCATGAAATTTTAGCCTTATAATTGCAGCGTACATGAATATGATGGCCTGACCATGGCCTTATGCACAGCATCAAATCAATTGTTTGCTTATCCTTATCAGATATCAGTCCCTAGTGCTAAACCTTAAGTACCTATTGATAATAACCCTAATCGAACTCTGAACTGAATTAATTGTCACTTTATCACTATCTTCATATATTCAAATGTTCCACAATGGAAAACACCCAGCTGAGAGCCGCCTACCATCGTGCCAGGTTCCAGTTATAATTTTGTATAATTCTTTGTAACTTTGGCTAATTCAGCATTCAGCATTGGGTACATCATAGCTCATAGCATTATTGTGAAGTGTGACACTTGAATATTCAATCGTTTTACACCTTGTAGGTTGATATAGTAATTCAGACTCAGAATTGAATTCTTTTCGTTTGATACTTGGCTTGGGCACGGCACGTCAACATTTTGGCAGAAATTTTCTTGAGTTATCAGCAGTGCTCCGTTAACTCTTTTCGGAAGTTTTTGCAAATTGTGAGAATTTTCGATAGTGTTCATCTTTAAAAATGGCAGAAGAACAAAAGCAGGTAAGAGGCTATTTCGACCCTTGTAAACCGATTGGGTAATTGCTAGTACCTATGTACCATGTTTAAATTTTGTAAATTAAGCGTATTTCAGCCAGATATTGCTTTTATGTAAAAAATTGTTTTATATTTTAGGTTATTGCACGAGTCAGATATGCGTTCAAAAAAGGGAAGACGCTTCCCGTCTCCTTCCGCCTGCAGCAGCTCCAGAATCTATTGAAAATGTTTACCGAGTGCTCGGAAGATATTGTGGATGCTCTACAGGAAGATTTACGTAAATCTCGGATGGAAGGTAATCTCACATTTAGAATTTGCACCTAATCTGCAAAATAAACATATGTGCTTATTTGCAAATACATTAGGTTCAATTTCAAGAAAATAATTAACGAACTTTCCATTTAGGTACATTGTACGAGCTGGAAGTACTTCGTGCGGATATCAATGCACTTATACGGAATTTGACGACGTTGGCTCAGGGTGAAACCCTTCCCTTGAATTTACTCTCTTTGGAAGATCGGGCTTCAATTCGGCGCGACCCTTATGGCCTTGTCCTAGTTCTGGGAGCATGGAATTATCCGTTTAGTCTTACGCTCCAACCTGTGGCTGGGGCAATTGCTGCAGGAAACGTGGTCATTATTAAACCATCGGAATGTGCACCTAAATCCGCCGCACTTCTGGCAAAGCTGATTCCACGCTATTTGGATACTGTAAGCTCTTACGCGAATTCAATACCAAATTACACCTATATATCTTCATTTAAGTTCATTAAGGCGATTTTCATGTTTATTGGTGATGTCTCGTAACCTTGTAACGTTTACCTTAACCCCCCGAAATTCAAAACATGACGATAATCTTAAGCTGTGCGTACACAGGAATGCTATG
This sequence comes from Ceratophysella denticulata, assembly GCA_034694925.1. Lineage (NCBI taxonomy): Eukaryota > Metazoa > Arthropoda > Collembola > Poduromorpha > Hypogastruridae > Ceratophysella > Ceratophysella denticulata. Next base: position 8,906 of record JAQFYT010001500.1, read on the forward strand.
CTGTCATCGAAGCCGATTTACCTGAAACCATTGAGCTTTTGAAGAATAAATTCGACTACATATTTGCGACCGGGTCAACTGGTATGGGTAAAAGTGTCATGGCCGCTGCGGCTCAACATTTAACCCCAGTGACTCTGGAACTTGGTGGCAAGAGGTAAATCGCAACAATATTTTAAGTAAATTATTTAGAAATGTTCTGTTAACACTGAGTATTCTAATTATATTAACCATAACAGTCCTGTCTATATTGACGAGTCCTGTGACATTGAAGTGACAGCCAAGCGCCTGCTCTGGGGAAAATGGATCAATCTAGGTCAAACTTGCATAGCACCGGACTATATTATGTGTACCAAGAAAACCGAGCTTGCCTTAATTAAAGTGGCCACGAAGATCATGAATGAGTGGTATGGGAAAAATTGGAGATCTAGTTCGGATCTTCCTAGAATTATCAATGACCGGAACTTTGCTCGACTCAAGGGTATTTTGGATCGAACTGAAGGTAATTGGGGCTTCAAATAGGTACACAAAAAACAGAAGACATCATCAACTGGTCTTTACTAACAATCTACATATGTTAACTTTAAGGTAAAATTATATTCGGTGGAGAAACTGATCCGAAGGAACGCTGGATTTCACCAACTTTGGTCGGTAAGTAACTATGTATGTAATATTAAATGCAAATATTGCCCGATATAAAAACTACTTTTGTCCAATAAATGATTAATTTTGTGGATGCCCAATTCACTTTCGAGATTAAGTATTAGTCGAATGGTCGCGATGCTTCTTGAACGAACGCCCACGAAATGTGCGTCGAAGACATGAATATAACATAAAACGAAATTTTTGCCCGATTAAAACACAAGTATTGCCATATATGCTACTAATTTTGTCCGAAAAATGATTAATTTTGCCCATGGCCAAACCACGTTTTAGAGATTTTGGAGAACTTCAAATAAGTCAACAAGTTGCACAATATATGGTTTCTCACCAGATAATTTAAATGGCATCAAAGACTTTGAAAAATATTTAAAAATACAAGTTTTGCCCAATTGAAACGTTTTTTTACAAATATGTTACCAATTTTGTCCGAGGAAGAATTAAAGTATTGCCCGATACTAACCATATATAATATTTTGTACAGTTGGCGTAACAGAATATGACTCGACAATGGAAGAAGAGATTTTCGGCCCAATTTTGCCAATTATGACCGTTGAGGATTCGGATGAAGCAATTAGTTTCATTATATCAAGGTAAATTATTTTACGCGAAAGCAATGCAGTACTGTATTTCTTCAAACATTTACCTTTTATTTGGCGGATTTGCATAATTATGAATTTGCGCATCTTTCAGACCCAAGCCACTGGCCCTGTACATTTTTTCAAAGAAACAAACGAGCATCGAGAAATTCTTGACCAGAACGTCCAGTGGTGGGGTCTGCATCAATGACGTTGTTTGGCATAGTGGATGTACGTACTATATGATTACCGGCCAAATTAAACGATTCCAGCGGCGCTGATCGATTTCGCCTTTGAACCATTTCCAGCTTTTTGATACCAAATGCGTCCGGAACTGATACATATATGCTAATTTTACAGATGAAGGTTTACCCTTCGGTGGCGTCGGGAACAGCGGAATGGGAAATTACCATGGAGTTTTCTCATTTGAAACGTTTTCCCATAAGAAAGCAGTACTTCAACGCGGTTACTCCGGTTTGGCAGAATTCCTCGGCTCGGCCCGCTATCCACCCTACACTCTAAAAAAACAGAAATTTTTGACCAATGTCATCCGACACATTCACAGCTTCAATTTGACCTATGGCAAATTTTTCTCTCATGCAACATCTGTTCTCATCGGAGTGGGTCTAGTCTATGGCTACCAGCATTACTTCTGAAATAAATACTTAATTAAATATACGAATTTCCTGTAACATTCAGCATTCAGCTTTAGTAATGATCAAATGAGTTACGTGTCTATTCGTATGTATGTAATGTAACGTGTATTCCATTAAATCCGGGAATATGCAGACCTGATTCTCTAATTATCGTCCACGTGTGTTACTTAAGTACCTATCTCGTTGCAACTGAAAATATGCCTATCATAATACGTCAATGTCACACCACATACTCACGGGTGCGGGTGCAGCTGCATTTACGTCTACTAAAAACAACAAATGTGGTGCTAAATAAATAGTATGGTTTGTGGTAATCTGAATCTGGCATCATCAAAGTGAAGTGCCACGGCAAGTTCAGGGTTGTATCCGTAATCCGTGTTAAGAGGTTTTGCATCACTGCGGTTTAAAGTTATTCTGTGCTTTGGGTGCATCAATATTCATGGTTCATGGAACACGGTCAGCTCTGATTTACGGGCGTTTCAGGCTGAAATATTCGACTTGCGACCACTCTGAAGCTCACGGCCATTTTGAATCGGGACCGTCTAGCTTTTTGACAATTTACAGAAAATTGTAAAGCAATTTTTTTTTTGCACAATCCGAATTGTTCAGGAAGAAGTGACCGCTATGGATATGAAAAAAACGACCCAAACCCAGATTCGCATGTGTATATCTTATCGAAAGCTTTTGACGCTGTTTAGCACCAGAAATTACTTGTTCGATAAGATCAGGGTTGGTCGTTCGTAAACGTTTACGAATCCAATGTTTCTATAAATTGTGTGCATATGCGGTTATCTGGTAGTCCTACTCCGTATGCCTGTTTTTCAATTGTGGTGGCTCTAAATTCTAAATCAATGTCAGGTTGTTTTGACTCATATTAATTCCTAAGATGACAAAAGCCAGACCTTTGGAATTGATCCGTCTATCTACCACAAAATGGAAAATTACACGTCGTGTGTAAATTGATACTTCTAGGGTTCGGTACGGGAGTGACATTGGGGCAGTGGGACACTCAAGGTCAGGGTTGGGGTTATGTTTTTTATTATAAGCTCGTACTAATGTGTTCGTGGACGGTACATTTACGACTACCTGGAATTTGCTAAGCAATGCTGCTGGTACAGTGGGCGTAAATGTCGTAAGGAACAGGCGCATAAATCACCCCGAAATACGCAGCATTCTGCAAAAGTGGAAATTAGCATAAATGCAAAACAGGAATCTGCCCTGTTCTAGAACTTCAATTTTGAACAAGGATACCCCAACCAAATTTCAGTATGTAATGTTTATTATATGATGATTTACGCGTAAGAAGCATTTAATTTGCCAAATTAACATGCGATTTTGACAGATACTACCGAGTTCCATATTTGATTAGTGTAAATAAATAGCCCGGTGCTCTTTAAGTCTTTCAATCTGGTTTGGAAATCGGACTGACTTTGAATATGTTGGTTGGTACACGGTGGCCATGAATTGAAAGATTATACACTGTTAATTATATTTTCTATTAATTTTGGGAATGTGAAGACGTCCACAAGCTACGGGATACCGACGTTTCTGTACTAGCACGTGCCAGAGGCCAGACGAGAATAATTTAATCATAAACATATCTTTACGATATGGGGCATATTCTGTTATTATCGGCGCTTTCTGTGATTTCGTATAGGGATGCTAAAATGTATGAGATTCACAGGCCTACCCTTACCAGTACTGAAATCTGTAGCGTCTTTGCAACGGAACCATAGCAACAGATAAGGCGGCGTCTGTATCTGTATGTTTGCTGGGAGTCTACACATCTGACATCATAGTCTCAAATGTATAAATCCGCGAGATTATTGATTTACTGGCTCACTTTCAAGCATCCTCGTCTACGAGAAACATCTCCTGGACTATTTTTTGCTGGGCTCGAGATTTTTCTGAAGTATTTTTTAGATTTTTGCAATTTCATTTGTGAATTCTGCAGTTTACGGTTTACATTTTCTATTTTCATCATGAAGAATCACGTGGAATTCCAGAATGGAGACAAAATGCCGATTGTTGGGTTCGGAACTTGGCTGGTTAGTTAATTTTGGTTTTGTAAATTACGGTTTTGACTGTTATACCCGTGAAGCATCCATAAATTATATAAAAAAAAAATTTAGGCTGATAATCCGGAGCAACTTGAAGAAGCCTTGGACGTGGCCCTTGAGGCCGGTTACCGGCACTTTGACACCGCCTATCTCTACAAGAACGAGGAAGTCCTTGGCCGTGTTTTCAAGAAATGGTTCGAGGCGAATAAAGTTACGCGTGAGGAGCTCTTCATCGTCACCAAGGTAAGGTCATTACTTTCAATTAAGGTTATTCTTATATTTTGAATTTTTGGCGATATTTCGTAAACTTAATATTTTTGAATTTATTTGGCTCACTTCCAGCTTCCGGTTCAAGGCGGACACCCGGATCGAGTTGGAACGTTCCTGAAGCTCTCCCTCGAAGCCCTTCAATTGGACTACGTTGACCTCTACTTGATTCACAATCCGGTGGGAATTCAGACGACCGAGAACGGAGTTGACATTGCCTATGATGGAGACGAGATTAAGCTCGAACTCTCGACCACGCTGGAGGACGTTTGGAAGGCTATGGAAGCTCAGGCTGGAGCTGGATTGGCCAAGGCTATTGGGATTTCCAATTTCAGCTTGGAACAAGTCGAGCGTCTCGTCAAGTCTGCTACCATTCTTCCGGCTAATCATCAGGTTAGCATTTAAACTGCATTAATTACGACACGAGATCTTGACCCTCTGCGGATCCTTCTGCGAAACACTGTTCGAGGCCAAAAATTATATCGAATTTTATAAGTATCCCAAACTCTCGATAAATTAGTATAGTCATCTATTTGATCAACTCTACAGGTCGAACTTGTGTGAGAGTATCTTGTGTCACAATTTTAATTAATTGACTATAAAATATCAGGTGGAATTGAACGCTTCATATCCGAAAAAAGCACTTCGTGAAGCGAGCAAGGTTCATGGAATCACTATTTGTGCCTTTGCTCCGCTTGGCAGCCCTGGACGAAAAGAAAGCTACAAAAGCAACGAAGACCACTTGTAAGTTAACACAAAATAGTTAGAGACTATTTTCGTTGAAATCGGATGGTGCTAAAATATAGCCAAGAAGTCATAGGTAGCTGTAAACTTTAAAAATAATATAGCGCACATAAGCATAGCTGCAAAAATAATGGCGCACAATACAGCGAATAAATCATAGCTGCAAAGTGCACCGCACACAAATCTTGTATGCAAAAATTATAGCGCTCAAAACATAGGTCGCTTTGCATAGCGTCAAAGACACCGGACATACCATAGCTAGCACGAAATTGATTTTGTGCGTCAAGATTTTTTCCTGCTATGTTTTCTGCGCCATGATTTTTACGAGCTGTTCTATATGCGCCGTGGCCATGATTAATGATTCTTAGACGTAAATGTTTGCTATCTAATTGTATGATTTCTGGCAAGTTTGTTTTGCCTCATGGCCAATACTTAGAAATGTAATTTTTGTTAAAAAAATGTTACCTAAACGTTTAGTATATTAAATTGTAATTGTCAATGTACAGGAGAGTCCAAATTCCGCCGCTTTTGGAGAACCCACTGGTCAATGAAATTGCGGAGAAGCACGGTAAAACCGCAGCTCAGGTTCTCTTGCGCTTCTTGACTCAACAGGACATTGTCGTCATTCCCAAGAGCGTCACGCCGTCTCGAATTAAAGAGAATTTTGCGGTGTGTAAACTAAACTAAATATTTAATTTAATCAGGTGTATCATTTCGTGCATAATTAATTTTGCATTCATATTTTTAAATCCAGATTTTTGATTTTGAACTGGACACCGAGGACTTGGCCAAGCTCGACACGTTGGACACTGGGAAGGATGGATCTTGGGGATTTGATTGGGCTCGGGGCTTCAAGGGGTAAATTATCCACTTAAATATATGTGTACCGGTTCGCATATGATTTTGGTTCTGTAACCGAACCGGTTCGTATATAATATAGAATGCAGTTTTTATTAATTAAACACCATTTGTCAAGCTAATCAGAATTCGTTAATTATGGAATCTGGACCGGAATTTAGCGCTCTTTTCAATGGTGCACTTGTTAACATTGCTAACCTGTTGCAGCATTGTCAAATTACCCATAATTTGTAAACGCTTCAAGACGCGTCAGAGTCATTTGACATTTTCAGAAGGAAAAAATATTCTGAGCGTAAAACTAATTACACCATTGAAAAGAGCACTAAATTCCGGTTCAGATCCAATAATTATCAATTTCGAATTTCCTTGATTATTGGTACTTAAATGGCGACAACCGTATACAATATTATATATGAACCGGTTCGGTTATAAAAGAACCAATATCATATAGGGTGTCAATTTAAGTGGCCTAATTAAAATTAAAACAAGTTTTGGCCTAAACCTTTTGACAAGTTTTACCTAAATAAACGACGTTTTCATCTTTTTTCGACTTTTTAAACCTAAACTAACCTGAATACACTTAATCTAACCTTCCTTAGCATAAATCACGTAACTAATTTTTAAAAAATCAATAAATAACCTGAAAACGCCGTTTATTTAGGTCAAAACTTGCCAGAAAGTTTAGGCCAAAACTTGTTTTAATTAGGCCAGAAAAATTTTGATTCGATTATATACATCCGAACCGTAACATACATATTTTACCAACGAACTGTGAACTACTCTAATCTAATAGTAATCTGTGTCTTATTATAAATTGTGTAGGAGTCGAGGCTGAGCACTTAATCAAACGAATTCCTGATGTAATTACTCCGAATGGACTGAATGTGAAAAAGTTCTCGGCCCTGCACGAGTTCCAGAATCTCCATGCCATTTCCAAAGAGAAAATCAATGAGTTTGTTCGTGGTCATTTCTATGGACACTTTGACTTTGACTTGGATAAAACACTCTACTTCTTCACTGCGGGTCGTTATGAGTTTGGAAATAAAGGAGCGGATATTTTCATTGAGGCCATGGCTCGACTCAATCATTTTCTAAAGGTAATTCAAAGACACGGCCTTCTTGGATCCTAAATCAGCTTAAGGTAGTTCTATCTGCCCAATCATAGATAATGGAGACTCCACACCAACTGGCTACACGCCTAACTTCCGTCATGTCAGTGATTTTAAGCAGGACGATAGCTCATTGGATAGCTAAAAGCATTTAGAATCGCAGCTGCTTATTGAATCAACACGAAATTATCGTCTTGAAGGCTACTGTTGAATTTCAAAATTAAACATTTTAATGCATTATTTTGGACTAAAATTAAACATATTCACTTTAACCAATGATAGTTTTTAATATGACACCTTGATTCTATATGCTTTTAGCTTTCCAATGAGCTATAATGGTGCTTAAAAGCACAAACATGACGGAAGTTAGGC
>JAQFYT010001501.1:0-16203 GCA_034694925.1 Ceratophysella denticulata
TAATGAGCCACGCAATTAAATCAATTTTTGCCGATTTCGGTCTCAGCACCGCTTCTCAACCTTCCCTCTCCTTCTCTTAGGCCTGTGGTTGGCCCACATTCTCCGCGCGCGATATTGGGAACGGAAGAGCAGCTTATAGTTGAGCAACAGTGAGCTATCTATGCGGCTATTAGCCGCAACCTGAGAAAGACCCTTAAAAAAATTCTGCAACAAATACTGAAACTGAATTGGACGTCCATTTACAGGATAATTTGTTCGGCTAGGAAACTAAAACTATGCGAACAATATTGAGAGTGGACCGTGATTTCTTGGAAATTGATACGTGATATATATGAAAAATATGAACGTTGCCCGATACTTCATTATTTGGAAACATACAAGTTGTGTAAGAGATAGGAGTTAAATCAAGAAATTACGGGTTAGCACGAGTGTGTAAATAATTTTAAAATAAAATCCTAGCTATTCTTCGTATTACAGATATCGGATTATTTCTCCCTGTATATACTGCGGAGTTTGCGTGTGACTCTAACAGAACTTTATCGAGATTGTGTAAATACAGGAACACGCTGAAGATGAATTAGAAAGTTATTCTGAATGGAAAAAACAAAAAAGGACGCTCAATCAAAATGGGCAACTAATGCTTTTAATTACGCTTTTACGGGAGGCGTAATTGAATGCGTGAAAGCTAGAAGGTCCTCGGGGGTGAGATGTAAAATACATAAAAGCATCTTCTCCAACCAACCGTGTAGCGAGTAGCTTTCTCCACCGTATGTGATTCATCTCGGGGTAAAACTGGTAAAAGTTCGACGTTGACTGGCGCTACCGTCATTTTTTTTCGTTCTTACTACGACTTCTGTCTCTGTATTCCATCAAGTGAAAGACACTACATATACCGAAATTAGATAAGTACTTCTACTAAAGACTAAAGAGTCTAATGAACGAGTTGCTAATTTTCTCATCTCATTTGGTAAAAAGAAGAGCGGACTCGGATCTTCCCAATCTGGAACAATGGAGACGGAGTGCATGGAGAGTAGCAATTAAACATAATTGAGATAATCACTCATTCACTGGTGACAAAATGCAGCAACTCAGCTGTCAGCCGTTTACACTGGCTTCTCTCATGTTCCTGTAGTCCTGTATATTGGAATTGGAACCTGGAACCAGAATGAGTGATTAGACCTTGGAGCACAATAAACTGTCGTCGAAGTCATACATTTATTTTATTCTGTACATTTTAAGAATTATTTATTACAAAACTTTTACAAAATTAAATAAGTAAACCTTCACATATTAGAAATTGCAATTTTTCAGAGGAATATCATGAATTCTACTGAATAAAACTCTTCATAAATTTATTAGTCTCACTAATAAGCATTCAACTACGACATGAATTTGACTTTCGGTGGGAGTAATTAACCAAATTACTAAATCGTCCAACATGAACGGAAGGAAGTGGAAGAAAGGCTTTTGACGTGAAAGTTCTGGAACGCTTTCCACACAATTCCCATCCCGGCATTCTGGAGCTAAGCCTTATTTTATGTCAATGGGTTCTTGCACACGTAGATAGATATAAAGCCGAAATTGGTTTAATTGAAAAGGAGTAGCTGAGGGCCTCACCAATCAAGATAATGACGATGAAGGCGCTTAAGACAATAAAAGTTTATGGGCCGGGTGTAAAAAGAATAGCTAGTTAGCCAGGGTAGCGGAGCATGTTAGGGTTTGGATTGGATAAATGACACGATGAAAATAGAAATAAAAGGAAGATTTGGCTTCATCTTGGAACTAATCTTCCCCTTACCGTTTGTCCTCTGACTGTCCCTTGTCGTTCTCCGGTGTAATTACAAATATTAGAATTTTTATGTTTGACATGATAGGTTTTCATTTTTTTACAGGCTTGTCAGTTGAAGGCTTTTAGACATTAAAAAAGGTCATCATGACGAGGCCCAATCGTTCATTCTCATTCCTCGAGCAAAAATATAAGTGTGATCCGATGTAATCCAATTCAGCTGAGACAGTTTGGACCATTTTGAAACGGTTATTACATATTGTAGGTAGGGTTGGGTGTTGGGTTCAGGCCTGGATCAGTTGTAGCGTAACTGAACCAATAAAACGAAGCATTCTGTAAAGGGTACGGTACGGACGGGTGTATGGAGCAGGATAAATCGACTGCAGATACAGAAACAAATTTTAGCGAATTACGCGAACGATGCAGCGGTGGGGCGCAGACGAACTTAAGAAAGCGATTTTGCAATAAAGAAGGTTTTGTAATCAACCATCGCTGTGTGTTGTATTCACGGTCGCATAGACTTGTTGACCGATTCTGAGTGCATTTTTGTGTATTTTTTGAGATTCGAAAATTAGACTTTGAGAAATTTGGCTTGGATCTATAATCTAATTGAGCGAGTTAAACCTCACGGTAGTTATGTTTTACTTCTACGCGCTTCGGGTAGCTATTTTCGTTTCCAATTGGCCCAACTTTCTCGAAACCCTTTCCAAAGGTAAGTGTTTTGTGGTAAATTTCAAGTCAGTTTAGTAAAAATATTTAGCTTGTGGCACCTACGCGATAAGTCGTTCATCGTTTTATTTTGCTTGCTCGAAATGTTGAATCTCGTGTATTACGATAATTTTTTGTATCTTGCAGTTGCGCATTTCTGCGAAGCTAATGTAAGCTATTAAAATGTTTTTACGGGACGAAGTGCAAATAGATTTTATTGTCAAAATGGGGTTATAACGGGTCTTCGACGAGTTGAAAGATAATGGGTAAGAAAAATGACTACGAGTTGTGTGACCTGTTACGTAAATTGAGGAGTGTTTTCTCCCGTTCTGTTTGAATTCACTCCCTGAGCTTTGGAGTTCTGTTGACATAGGTTGTGAGGGTTTTTAGCCATCCTGTGTAAACACCATTACAGCCTCCGAAAGGCATAATTTTAAAATCAAAACGGACTTTAAATCGCTTATACTTGGGACTTCTTCTGGTAACAGATGGGTTTACTAAATTAGTTGAATTTATTACTCGTTTTATTAATATTACGAAGAAGCACCAAACACTTTTTCGTAATCATCGTTGAACGGTACTTAAATCTACGCTGTGACATATTTTTTATTGCATTCTACTTTATTCAGTTTTTAAAGTTTTATCGTCGGGATTTCCCAAACTAATTGTTACCAAAGTTTGGGGATTTTAAAAACAAATAGAAAAAGTTACAAAACATTATCAGGACAAATCGTGCACAGATGTTGAACTTTCTTTTAGTTTAGAAATTTGTATTCCAGAAATTATATCCTAATAGGTAACTGTAATTTTTGTAAGCGATAAAACCAAACTTCCAACTCCGAATTCTGATTACTACCCCTTATATTTCTTCAAAATATTTCTAAACCACATTCACGAAATTTACACCCAATTGAATAGTGGATTACCCAAGAAAAAGTAGGTACTCATGCAAGATTTGCGTTCAACAAAAGGCTTCGTCCATTTGCCTGTCCAGTTCTTATTATTATGCAAAGCAATGCAATTGAAATTGCGAGTCATAAACTGCATATAAATCTCGAATGGATAAAAAAAAGAGCACCCCTTTGCTCCTGTCATCTCGTTGAATGTTGAATGGGACTCTGGCGTGGAAAGTGGAATCGGACATTACATAAACCTTGAGAACATCAAACGCAGAAATGCAAAAATATTCCAAATCTATGGACCATTTTCCTTCGCGATATGAAATATTATACGCCGACTTGATGACCATAATTTAGGGGTAATTTATGTGAATATGAGTTGAGACTACGGACACTGCAATGCCTTTGGTCCCCAGGGATGGAGCCCAACTACTTTGTCCAAAATGGACTTTATCCACTCACTCAGATTTCCTCGTAAATCTTCACATTCCCCCTTTCTCGGACCATCGGATGCATAAAAAATTCTGCGTTCATAATAAAGTCGTCGAGGTTTACCCTGCCAATGTGGTCATATCATTTCTGATATCAAAACAGAAGTGGGTATATTTCATCGAGATCGAGGTATCAAGCGCATAAAGGAATTTTATTCAGAATCTAAAATTACAGAAGTCCGTTTTAGGGAAATAAAATTGTGTTTTACATAATGCCGTCTTCGTCATGCAGGGGTGAACGAGATATTCAACTAATATACGAAATACGAAGCGTCGTCCGTCGTTCAATAAAACAGTGAATACAAAAAAAGTAAAAGATAATACGCAAACATATTCGTGCCGCCGCGGCGGGGGTCTGAAAGATGCAGTTTTAAATACTACTAGCCTGCGCGTGCGGACATGGCCCGTCCCGCTGTCGGCTGTATTTGTTACTGCTTATGTTCAATTCTTGAAAGTAGGTATCAAAACATTTGAATTCCAAGAATTGACCCATCAGCAAGGCATGTCGACAAGAACACAATTATTTTGCAGAACCGAAACTTCGCTGATAATGCACTCTTGATCTGGATTTGGATTTGCTATAAACATACCCAATAAAAATAAAATCATTCAAATATTCAGACGTATATCAGCTCAACGATTTTAACACATTTTTTAAATACCGTAAAAAGTTCAATTTTTGTTAAAAGTACTTACATCAATCAGTGATGTAAGCTAAGCTAAGATGTGAGGCACAATTCGAATTGTAAAATACTGCACACACCTAGTCATTTCAAAATCAGTTCGGAATTTTCAATCAGAATCAAGAGACTCCCAATACATACATTTAAGATGGCAGGAATTCTTAAAGTGATTGAATTTGACTTTGAATGAGGAATAAAACTCGATTGATAGATTTCTCCTGTCCAATTCAGTCCCGGAAAAGCTGAGTTGAACTTGAGTGATTTTATGTAGTTTTTGGGCGGATGCAATGTAAATCAAGTTTGGATTTCTCTTTTATCCCAAATTCAATTGAGCTTTCACTTTCTTTTCCTGGCGGAGGAAGAACAGGGCGTGAGTTCGATTCTCCTGTCACTCAACGAGCAACAGATGTGAGTTCTCTTTTTTTTATTGTATTGTTGATGGTGTCCAAAATTCAATTCACACTTCTTCTTTTGAGGGAAGGAATTCGATTTGAGCGTATGTATACTTATTCCAATGTGAACTCGAATTGCCTGGCGATAGAGTTTGCTCAGGGTGACATTTTTCGATTAAATATTTCGCCGGAACAACAATTCTAATCCTATCTGTAGCTGGGATGGAATATGTTGAAAGAATTGGATAATTCGCGATATCGTCACAAGCTACTGTCAAGTGTCAAGTTACGACCAAGACCGACGAAAATTAATTGTTTTCACACAGCTGCTTACTATGATTGTATAAATATTATTTTAACATATTTTTGGTCGACATTATTGTAGTGAACGTAATATGAAATGTGATGAACTTTGAGTAAGGACTGAATCAGCGATAGGGTATTCAAGGGAGGCCGTAATAACTATTGTTTGAAAAAAAATCATTCATAATCGAGCGTGAGCCACACTACTTGATGGAATCACAAAATACTGCACTGGTTTATATAGTGCGAGTAGAACGAGAGATCCGACACGTGAATCATTTGAAATTCAAACACCACCGTGCTCTCTTGTCTCTTCCGCCACTTTATTGTTTATCATTACTTAATCACAATCAAGATTAATTTACATTTCATCTTCATTACCAGTTAGTTCCGTTGTCGTTGAACGACTGATCAACTGTTGTTAAAAGTTAAATCGTCGAATAACCTGGTTAAACCTATTTTTAATTTCTTCATTCATCATTCTGCTTACCGCCCAAAGAATAAGAAAAAATGAGACGAACACTGATTTGTAACGCTGGACTTCTGCGGCACCCTCCCAAACGTAAGTGTACGGTTGACGGTCAAGGATTATTCGTCGGATTTCGGAAGATATGCTGGGCTGGGATTATATGGAATCCTTGTCAAGTATATTCCTTGATTCGAGTTAGGATTTAGGATTGTGTCTGATGTCTGAAATCATGTCGTTTGTCGTTGTTTTGCAGTTTTTGATTCCATAAATAAGTGTCAATGTCAAGAGTTTATTTTATTATTCAAGGTTTCTTCAATTTGCATTCCAAGCAAGGACCAACTCATGAGGAAGTACGGGTTGTTCGAAAGGAACTCTATGAAGGCTTGATCCGAGACCCGAATCTCTCAAATGTCTCTCAAATCCCAGAAATCAACAATCCTGTTGTTCAGGCCAAGAGATCTGCCCTGTTTTCCATTGAGAAAGAGACACAGTTGAAGGAAATTGGACGAATTGAGAAAATTAACGTGGAATATGAAGGATTACCTAAGAACGGGACTTTTTTGATGAATAGATATTTTTCGACTCCTTACCACTGCGCCCAGCGTGAGTTTTGCCGTGAAACTCACAAACTGTAAACTTAGACTTGATTTCTTAGATCTGGTTGCTGATAAATAATAATTGTTATTAGCTATTTCTAATAATTGATTAATTTTTGTATTTTGTAATTATTTTTCAGATATTAGTGATCACACTGCAAACAATGCAGTTCTTGCTGAGGTAAATGGTCAGCTATGGGACATGCAGCGACCGCTTGAACAGAACTGCAAACTCAAACTGCATTCAATGAAGACTAGGGACGAGATTTTATTTCAGGTAAGTACATACAAACTTGGAGCACGTAAAAAACAGGCTGTTCTGCTGTAAATTACGTACTTAATTGAAAATAATGCAAGCTTACATTTGGTGCTTTGAATAACAGGGAACTTTCTGTAGGGTCCATTTTCAGTTCACATCACATTTTTTAATCACAAATATTCATGATATTATGATTTACTGATCTTGACAGGTAAACAGAACTTTTTGGCGAAGCTGCTCTTTGATGCTAGGATATGTTTTAGAGAAGGCTTTCAGAGATCAGATTTACGTTGAACTTCATAGTTTTCCTTCTCCTTATGGTAAGTCAAAATACAAATACATGTGCTAATTAACAATAAAACACAAGCTTTCTATGTACAAGATCTGTGATCAGTCAATGTCACTGATACTGAGTACAATGTACAGTTAATGAAGAATATGCGCAAAACTAAAATGTTTGCATTTTCTTCATATTACGTCTATTTATTATTATTGCAGTACGAAGTGGAAGCTTTTTTTACGACGTGGATATTAAAATACCGAACTGGACTCCGAACTCCGTAAGCTCGCGTTCATTTTATATCCTTATTCTACTTGTTCTTATTTTTTTTTATTTTTAGTAGGTAAGATGATATTTATTTTAAAATTCGCTTCACAGGATGAAATGAGAGTTTTTAGCGCAGAGATGCTCAAGCTCTCTAGAGCTGATCTTCCGTTTGAGCGCCTAGTTGTCAACAAGGACAAAGCATTAGAAATATTTGCAGACAACAAATACAAAGTGGCTCAGATTCCGCAAATTGCAGCCCAAAGTGGAACAGATTCACTAACTCTTTACCGGATTGGAGATTTTGTTGACATCAGTCGAGGTCCAATGATGAGTCATACCGGTCAATTAGGAAAATGCACGGTCACTGCCCTTCACCCACTCAAAGAAGCCAAGTCTGTTTCTGAAACTATTTATCGAATCCAAGGTGTAGCAATACCGGCAGGTTTTCATGTAAGTCAATTCAATATATTAATGAACCAAATGTTATGATTCATGTTCGTCGTTCGTTCATTCGGTTCGTATTCTGTATACTGCGTTACTCAAAAATAATTATAAAATTAGTCTGATTTCGGTCACAAAGAACTTTTCCATATTTATGAATTTGTTAATTTTGCAGTTGAACCATTTTGCATACGGTTTGATTGAAAAACTTGGAAAGAAGCTCAACCCCGCTCCATGGCTCGGTCTGATGGGTGAACACGAGCCCGAGACGGAGGATTCTCATCCCGAGATTGAACGGAGCCGGACAGCAGCTCTGGGTTAATTTTTAGTTTCTCCGATTATTAAAATATTATTGTACGGTGTACGGTACTTTTTAGTGTTGAATTGAGCAGTAATACTACATATTTCAGTACAATAACTCGTATTTGTGTATCACTGTATCAGCACCAGCACCAATAGCTACAACTAGTAGTTTAGTCCTGATGAGCCTTATTCACTGAAAGGTTATTTATTGAACGATTGGCTTGAATAAAAATATGGACGTTTTTGGTATTGTTTAACCAGATCAGCGTAGAATATTTCGGTTTGGTAGAATAAAATTATATTTATGAAGAATATCAATTAGGTTTAGGACTCGGGCATAGACGAGGCACTAATAAAGCTACGTACCATAGCAAACTTGGGTTACAGTTGGCGTATATTAAATTATTATTTTTCATCATTTTCCATCGGATCAAAGCGCGTCTGGTCTGTTCTGAAAAATGTAGTTTGAAGACGTTGCGCTCGATCGAATCGATCTGAACCACAAATAATTTTTCATTTTCCCACTTTGTTCATCAGAGCCTGAATAAAGCTCATTATTCCAGCATCTTTGTAATACCAGTAATAGGTACATTAATTAATTAATTTGGCGCTTGGCATAGAGTAATGGTAATATAATGCAGGCCAGGATCACGACAAGTAGACATCGTTACACTACTGGGTCATTGATTCAGCTGCAATGCAGGAAAGAAGAAGAAGATTGCTCTATGACTTAGTTTGGTTCTGCCCGCCTAACGAACAACGCAACGCCAACAAAGGAACATTCATTGGGATTGGGGGATCTGAAGGCGGCGAATTTTAATTTTTAAACAGTCTCGTTCTAGCTTGTTGTAGCATGAAATCATTCTAAGCTAACTACAAAATAAAGTCGAAGCGTCAAACTTACTGAAAATTGAAACTTGTTTCAGTCATCAGTGGTTTCAAAGTTATTGTGTCTTGAGTCTACTTTTTGGATTTGCTTGGTGAGTGATCTTGATTGGATACAAGTACTTACAAGTTGTTATGTCAAATGTAATTCATTTCATAGTCAGTGAGCTGACCATCAGTTAAGTTGTAAGTTGTGGTTGTGATTCAGTACTATGTATGTACTAAGTCATAAGTACAAAAAATACGTTGTAAGTACGTCTAGCAGCGGTAGTACAGTCAATACAGATAGTAACAGTCAACAGTTGACAGTGCAGGCAGCGTGGTTGGTGGTGGTTGGTGGCGAAGTATATTTAAATTGCAATTATTCGTATAGCTGCCTGCATTTTCAATATTGCGTAGCTCAACTAATTGCGTACGTTCACGTTGTACGTGACGTTTGTACTTATTAATTATAACTTTATAACACATAACAGGCAACAGGGACAGGACAAAGGAAGGCAACAGACAACGATGAACAGTCAACAGTATGGAGTGGGTTCGATGACATAATAAAACAGCTGACGACAAACGAGTACTTACCTAACGTTTTGAAGTCCGATTATTGTCACAAACAACAAAGGCTGGTATGTATTACCATTACTAATGTTCATTCATCATTCAACAATAATACAAACGTTTGTGCTTTGTGCCTGTTGGTTGAGTGCCAGTACACAGTACCGAAGACTGAATATTTGCAACTTAAGTACATATTTTGTATTTGATGTTGGGCTCGCTACGCTACGGTAAGTCATACTGTAGTTTTGCGTTTGACCTCTGTTATCTGTCATTCTACATCAATACATCATAGTATACATACATATGTTATATGCTACTACCACTACAATTATGTGTAGTACAATTATCGTAATATGTATCTTCAAAACCTGTCACCTGTGTATGTATGTTGTTTCATTATTTGTCTTACATTTTGTCAAACTTCTCTTCTCTGGTGCAATTCATCCATGACCATGAAATAAGCGGTGTAGATCTTACGAAACGGAGAATGGCATGGACCGTAGAAGTTGAACGTTCGACATAGCATGCGACATGCGATGGAATATGTAATAATGAGTCAAGCTTCGAGTTTGCTTTAAGTACCTACCAGCACTACACTACGTGCTTTCAAGCCGTTAGGTGTTAGTGTTAGATGTTTCACCAAACTTTTTCTATTTGCTTAATTTGCAATTCAGTAGTTGCACTTCGTACTATGGTCATGGTCTCAAAATCATTTTTTTAATTCTATTATTTTATAGACCATGTTAACTTCAGACTCTGATGACGATATTTTTCTTGCTATTGCGGTGGAAACTGCTGGAGCTAATCAAGCCCGTTCACGTGCAGGACCCAGTCACAGCATTTCGTCTCGTACCAACTCAAGTACTGATGAAGAGCCCCCACGACGGCGGAGGAGAATTGAAGGTATACCTGAACCTGATGAGTCCCCGATTTCACACCGTACTCGAACTCGCAATGCGACCTCCGTATCAGACCCAGTTGAACTGCCGCGGATTAATAGAGGTGCAGGTGAACCATCCATGAATGTTAGCAGCGATTTACCGGGTCCATCCAGCCGACACGTAACCACAGCCATGCAGTCAACTGAAGAAACTCCTCCGGCCGACAATGAAGTTATTGTGCCTAGTACACATGAATTACGTCATAACTATCCCACAATTCAATTCTCAGCATATCCGAATGAAGATTCCGCTAATTCCGATGACGACGATCTTATTTCAATGTCATCCTTTGTGTCGCACTCCAATTCTATAATCTATGTTGACTCGGATGAAGACTCGGCCGAAGATCATTCACCATCGTTTGAAGTGTTTGACTTGGATGATTTGTCAGACGTTGAGGTTCACCACGGAAGCAGTAGTGATGAGGCTAACCACTCTGAATCATCGGAGCCTAGCGAAGACGACGGTTCTGACAGCTCGGAAACCCAACCTGGATCCTCCGGCCTTGAGGCCTGGCGTGACAGTCGTAGCCGTGAAAGAAGAAATGCAATTGTTGATCAACTGATTGCAAATCAACCTCCTGGATTAGAAAATGCAGTACCTGTGACTAATGGAGCCGGAGCTCCAATGCCAGCAGAAGCCTCTGAATCCCGGCTTGTTTCTGCTTCTGGTGATGCAGCATCTACCAACTGTCCTGACACAGCTGATAATGTCGAAGCAGCCCGATTGAGTAAGTTAATGTAAATGTATTCACGCAAAACATATCATCGCACTTCTTATGGGAAGCGTATGTTATAAATATTTGTTTTGATATAGATGAATCTGTAAGGTCTGACGACGAGGAGGGGTTAACATGTGTTATCTGCTATGAGTCGTTTACGAATTCTGGTGACCACAGAATATGCTGTCTCAAATGTGGTCATACATACGGCAAAATTTGTATTGAGAGATGGATCAAGACTGAGTCCCGATGCCCACAATGCAACGCAAAAGCTACCAAGAAAGACATCCGTGTCCTTTATGTGAAGAATTTGAAGGCCTTGGATACCACTGAGAGAGACAACGTCCTTGCAAGACTCGACCAAGAACAAGAGTTGAAACGAAAATTGGAGCTTGAGTAAGTACTGAATACAATATACATACGGAACATCCGAATTCAACCGATAAATAACCTGTCATTTCTGTGAACTGAGAACTTCATGTTTGAACGCTGAACGGTGGCTCAACGAGTTTCGTTCGCGTAATGTTATTATATTCAGAAAGAAGCATTTGTTTTTAAGGCTAGACGCCAGATTAGAGTTAATATATTTTTGGCACCTTTTTTCTCTCAGATGTTTTGTGCGCTATTTTCTCGACTAAGTCTCCAGGTATCCATGTATCTCGCCGTTGCGGATTCGGATTTGGTTCCAGTTATTAAGTAGAGTGGAAACTGAATATACGTACCCCTACAGTCCTCACACAGTCACTCCCGAGCAAGTCTGTGCAATAATTTTCATTTGATATATTGGTATATTTAATTTTAATTAAGTAGCATGGGCATAATTCATGAGATCCCCATGAATAGCTTTCCTCTCTTTGATTTTTATAGGCGTTAGAATTTGAAATAAATAAATGTTTCAATTGTCAAAGTACAATGGCGCTCCCATGTTGAACAGGTATGATGTGCTTACCTAACCTATACTTACATATTTACACCTCCTTCAGGTGTGCTCGATTACGCCAAATGAACCAGCACAAGGACACCGCATTTAAATTAGTTTCTGAAGAACTCGCGCAACTCAAAGCAAAATGCGGCAGTGTTTACCGAGATTCATCCACCACATCCTCTTCACAGCAACCTTCTACATCTACAGCTCCTTGTGGAGCTAATAGTACTGTGGTTCCTGGTCAGCTCCAGTTTTCACGAGTCACATCATTCGACTTTCAAGCGGAATGCAGAGTCGGAGCCTACAACGAGTGGTACAATATGCTCGTGGTTTCTCAGAACGTGAAAAGTGCCCTTTACCCTCGTAAGTGATTTATAATCGAGTTTTACACAATACACTGCATATTTTATTTTATCTCAAATGAAATCAAGCCTAAAGTATGAAATTAAGAAGTAGGTACAAAAGGTGTATAATTATGTATCAATTATTAACTCTATTACATTAGAGGGTATGTTCGGGATTAGAAGAGTGAACCTTCTCGACATGAAGTTGAACCAACAAACGCCAATCCACCAGAAAGAAATCCGTGACTTGGAGTTCAGTCCCCATCAGTCTGATATCCTCCTGTCGGTCGGAATGGATAAAAAAGCAAGTCTGACCGACGTGCGGTTGAATGTGAGCGTTCAAACCTACAACGCGGATTGCCCCCTCTGGTCTTGCGCCTGGAGTTCAGTGAGCCAGCATCTCTTCTATGCCGGAAGTTCCAATGGAATGCTTCTGACTTATGATCTGAGGAACCCGAATGAATTGGCCAACAGTGTTCTTGTGACAAATACTGATACAAATACCCCAGTTGCAGGCATTTGCTTTGTGCCTCCATCCTATCAGAAGAGGTAAGTTTTAGGTACATTCTTTTTTTAAGAAATTATTCTACTTTTTATAAAAATTAATTTCATCTTTTAAAATGCACAACTTCAAGAATCCAAAACGCTTGTAATATCTGGCTTAATAACATTTCGACTTCTGAACTTCCAGCACTTCTCCGACATCGTCCGGGATTTTAGTCCAGAGGTTTAACTCCGTTTGGTTCGGCGAGTTTCGCAATGAAGACATAAAATTTCACCAACTCCCTGTTGAAGGATCCTTTCAATCACTTGGCTTTGAACCTAAGTCTCGGCATGCTTTGTTTTCTACTCGTCAAACAACGTTAAATCCCGCTCGACACATGGTCTGTGATCTAACTCAATACTACTCGGATGCACAGGAAACCAACGTTTGTTCTTGTAACACTGTTCAAACTTTTACAGTAAGTAAGGTTATACATATTTTCATTTTCTTCAAAAGCGATTGAATCTGAATAGGTATTCCGTATACATTAACTTATAAAAGTTTGAATGGAGTTGAGACCTGATTAAACTGCTCTTATAATTTTGAATAAGACATAAGCGCGTACCGCGTACCGCGTACCCAGGTAAACAATGTCCCAATGAACGTGTAGGATGTGGAAAAATTAAGAACTCACACAGTTACGTTAGTTATTTCGGAACGCACAGTACAGCTATTTAAAAGTATATTGATGTTTAAATTGCGTGTATCCTTACAATGTACTTAAGTACTTTTGCCTTTTAATTAACTAACCAAGTCCTAGTCGCCATTCAACATTCAACTTTAGCCCAAACTTCATTCTTTTGAAGGCAGCAAGTTGCATGGAAGTTGTTTTTAGTAATTCTAATTCTGCGTGTTGTTTGCAGGGATCCACGGGTCAACCTGGAAAACTGTGTCGCTCTTCCATATTTTCTCCAGTTGACGGAAAAGTCTTGGTAGCAGCTAATGGACCACCAGGCTCGGCTAATATATGGGATGTTTCAGACCCGAGCTGGAAGCACACGTTACCTGTATATGGCGGCCAAATCCTGGACATCGTTCCTTGCAGCGTTAACAACAACTATTTGCTCAATATGATCAACGGCAGCGGAGTTGGTATATATAGAATTCATTCCTGATTGAGCTCAGCTCACACTCACAAGCGAGTCTGCGCACACTTTATGCAATGTCCTGAACACGTATTTTACCTTAATCTGCGTACGTACTGGTGGGACACCTCACCGTGTGAATTATACGGCTTGACCTGTCTCAGCTAAGTTGGTTAAAGTTAAAGGCGCAAACCCATACGCGATTGATAAAAATTTTTCAGATTCATTTAAAATTCGCTTAAATTAAGATTCAACATTTCGTTTAAAAAAGACTTTCGTGTGAAATCCTCCGAAATCATATTTTTCAGAGGTAATGTTGTTTTAATTATACGTGTGCTCTACGCGGAAGTAGCACACACGTCAACGTGCGGTGTGTGCTCGACCAGAAGCTAGCGTATTTTTAGAGTTCTTTACTTTTAGTTTCCTTGTTTAAAATCAAAGACAAGCCTTTTTAGGTCTTACAATTAGAGCCAAGTGCCTAAGTATCCATACTCTAAGGTTTAGGCATTCTTCCTAGCCTAACCTTTTTCGCAACCTAAAACCTAATGTAACCCTAACCCAAAAGGACTTTTGAAACGCGGTAGCTCTGTGTACGGAATAATTGGGCTGTTAGAAATTGCCCGGACTTACACGATGACAAATGACAACGAATCTTAAGCGACTTATGAATCTGAATCATTTTATAACTTTTCCTCATAAGGCGTTAACTTTTTAAAGTGTTCAAGTACTCTAACGTTAGTGACTTTCAATTTCAATAGCCCATGAAGCAAAGTTAACCCAATAATAACATTTTATACTACCGTTTACAAGCCGTTTTCATGCCAAGGTGTTCCTACGAGTTTTTAACCAAAAGTCCAAATTGGGATCAGATCAGATGTGCAAATGTGTTCACCAGAAGAGATTCTAACGTAAATTAAGTTAAACGTTGCACTATGAACTATGACTCGTAGGTATGTTGAATATAAAATAATACCCGTATTGTGGGAAACCTTGAAACAGCGTAATGGTTCGCGATTCGCGATCTTAACACTTTTTGAGCACAAGTTTGAACACTTAAGGTAGTTTTGCAATACTTAAGGTTAGTTGTAGTTTACTATGTAGATTTTTACAACGAAGCCGGTACCTGATTGATTACGTAATGCAATACCTAATACAATTTGTCAAGGGTCTTCGTTTCACTACGCAGTATTCTTGGCAGTATTTTTATGTTTTCGGCAATAAATTGTTTATACATTGGTATTCTATTTTACAAAGCCTGGTTTGTATTCATTTAAATATGTATTGTATTTACCGTGTCTTTCTCTAATGTTACTTCCGACCGCATTTGACTTGGCAGCACAAGGCGAAGTCCACTAGAGAAATACATGTGGGGCTAGGGCTCTACCATTTCTACATAAGAAAACGCCTTTCGCTTCATAAAGGTATGTACTACAGTATATTATATATTATATACCGTGTTTTAAGAGTGTTATAGCTTTGGTAAGGTTTGGTTTCAAAAAAGTTTTTTGTTAACAAAACACAGATTCTTCTTTTTACCTAACCTAACTTTTTGGAATATAAACTGAAAAAAGGTTTGAACTCTCAAAACGTATTGCACGCGCAATGATGGTGTTTAAGTAATTAATTTTAACGGATAATAGATGTACAATTACTTGCGCACAGGGAAAGCAACAAACAAGTTTATTAAGGCTGATACAATGACTCCATTCATTATGTTGAGACCTGTGTTTTTAGTGAGTATAAACACATTTCCAATAGTCCATTGCAACGGACGACATGATTTTAGAAAACTTCGATCTTCTTTGGGCAAATGCAAAATGTAGTAAGATTTTGCAGAACTCGGACCAATTCTGGAGAATTCCACAGATGACTCCGTGATACGCACACCACGTCTGATTCCTAAGTGGATAATTGCTAGAAGTAATCCACCAATCAACACCATTTCCAAATTGAACATGAAGTGAAACAATTTGTACATTCGAATTAACGAAAACATAATTCCAATTACAAGCATTTCACAAAGTGGTATAAGAATCGCAAAGAATGTGTTCATCAGATCTGTTGTTAGAACGTGCTGTATATGAAGTGCACGGTAGAAGTTTTCGACTCGAAATTTTCTTTTCATGTTAGTTTCATGCAATCCTATGAACCGTTTCAGTAATTTGCTCGGTCTCGGTCCAGTCTTCAGATGCCAATTCGATATTATGACGTGCTTTTCTTTTGCATTGTACCTGTTTACAACAAATCATTACTAGATCAGTGCCGGAGTCACTCGAATGGCCTCACTCAGTGATAGAGGGAAAACGCGTGTCTGATATTTTAATAT
>JAQFYT010001502.1:0-16196 GCA_034694925.1 Ceratophysella denticulata
ACCTATGAAAAAGCTTTTTACAGTGCAGTTGAACTGTAACCCTTTCTACCTATAGTATTATAATAATACTATAGAAAATAACATAATCCTAGTAACCTGTAAGGCTTTTCGCAAATATTCCGACATATGTTGTTCTGAAGAAGTCCGGATCTCCGACATAGAAGGCTTCAAAACTGAGAATGAATGTGTAGTTGTCAGAGAAACTTAAACTATTCCTTTCTCAATAACTCTCAGGTCGTAATGTTAGTATTAGTTTGTAGTACTTTCTCTGACTGCCTCTCAGGTTTTTCTTGGGCATCTTCTCATTGTTCGCCGTGTACAAATGTCTTGATAGAGACATGGCTTGAGCTCCTTCTTTTCCATTTCCACATGCATTTGTAGGTAGAGAAAGCTCTTTTTCTCGCTTTCTCTCACTCCTCAGATCAAGTGAGTGTAATGATAGGTTCCGATTCACGCACTTGGGCATGGTCGGGGAGCAGCGGGTCACTGTAGTAATTCATCGTTTCTTCAAGATACGTTTGCGACGGCCAAAGTGTATTTGCATGATAGGTCTCTTGATGTCGTATTTGTTTTTTTTTACAGTTTGTTTGTTATGTTATCCAATGGTAAAGTATTTGTGACAGGTTAGGTCTCACTATTGGGTTGCATCATTGGGTAGTAATATATTTGTTTTAGTTCTTTGGTACCAATGTAATTTGTTAGTTTTGGATGTCCTAAGTTTACTTCCGGTGCCGTTGAAGGAGTGATGTTCATTTTGCGCCTTGAATTGAGCGCGCTTGTTAATGTTGATTATAAGCAAGATTTTTATTCAAGTTCACGGCAAAGTTTGTTAACAATTGCAATGTTATGTTAGGTTAGGTTTATCTCTTGTCCAATTTTATTTTTGAAGCGAAAACCTCAAAATGCTCAATGATACGAAACGATTAACGATTTGGCAATGCAAGCTTGTCCGACACGAAATGTCGGTAGATGTACGTACAAGACTGGAAAGTGCCGCGGGTGCAGTGCCTCCTGTTGTACCCCAAGCATTCCTGTGCAATTCTTTCTCCTAAATTTATTATCCCTACTCGGCTGGGTCTGAGCGGAAAAGGAAGACGTGGAGAAATATGGCAGAGTCTTAGCTTTTCTTTCTCAGTTTCTTTCTTTACTCAAGTCTGAGAAATCAAGCCGTTACAAAATATATGTCGCTCCATTTATTCCTCCCCCGACTCTCTCAGCTGTGCTTTTTTCTCATTCCGTCCCAATTCCGATTTTTTGAAAAGTCAATGAAACTGATTGAAATATTCCTGTACTCTACTCTGGAATTTCCATTTTGGGCTAAATCGATGGCTTGGGTTTTTCTTTTGCTGTGAGTTGCAGTAAGGACCGGATGGGGATCCGGGTCTGTCTGTCAAATGCATTTGGTTCAAGGTGCAAAAGATGTTTGTTTATTTTTATTATATTTTTTATTTTTGAAGCTATAAATCTTAATTTATAACCATGTAAGATGAAGCTGCGTGAGTGCACGGGTGCGGCCCGGTAAACAAGTCTCTCTCAACTTAACTGAATCCAAGAGCTACCCTATGTTTTTTTCCGCTGGCTATCTTAATGTTACAGTATATCGACTCTACAGCTACCGAGCATTGCAGGAAATTTCGCCAACTTACAACTTACTGCCAATTTTCGCCAATTTGGTTTTTGCGAAAGTGACCGCCTACCAGAACCTTGAATCCTGTGAAACTTTTTTGATGATCTCAATTCCAACACTACGCGAGTAACCACCGAAAAATGTGGTTGATGGCAACTGCTGTAATAGTTTCATATTTAACTATGCATACTACCTATATTGCATAGAGCAGAATGAGAAATGGTAAGTTCTAAACTGGGGCAAACCCTTCCATTATGAGAACCACACCATCCATTTCTCAACCGGCTTATAATTATGAAAACCGACCCAGGTGCTAATAAATAAGTTGTTCAGTTTGGCGTGAGAAAGTGTAATACAGGAAACGAAACTCGGGCTACATTTTGTTGGTGGTGTAAAGACCAGAAGTTTGGGTTTCACGGTCTCCAGCTCAGCCTAAAACCTGGACCTCCACGGACTAATACCTGCATGCATAGTGTTCAGTTCCAGGATCTCTGCGAAAATTTCAGGCTATGCTTGTCGGTATGCAAAATTAGAACCAGTTGCTAAATCAGATTTTGTGTTCTAATTTATGCATTAGGCTCCTGTTGTTTCTGAATTTCGTTGAAACGACTCAGCACGCAGAGTTGGTAAATCGAAAGTCATATGCTGTAGTCAGCAGTGGGTTATTGTGGATTGTATTTTGTCCTGAATATAAAGTAACAGGATTAAATGGGTTCTTTGAGATTAGGCCTTATTTCTCTGTTGGCTACCAGAATGCATGGAAGTGTAGGTGTAATGATATTATTCTGGTTCTTGTTCCAAATTTCTATATGAATCTTTCAAATGGCTTTTCCTACGCTGTTTGTGCAAGAAACCGGGATCAAAGCAAGACTTTTTAATGATTATAATTCCAACTGTGTCGAGTGCATTCTCATGTTCCACAAATTTGGCCCCTTTTGCCATTGTCATTGCCATTTTTGCATTGATTTCTGTTACAAATGTTGCATATGAATCTTCGACCAACACCCGGATTAACTATAGTAGGTTCATTAAATTTAGAAACGAAATAACTGTTGAATATTCATGCTTCAGCCTCATTACAATTTTTGGTTTTGCAATTCATTTAATTTTTGCGTTTAAAATATGATTTGCAGTGAAGTATTAATGGTCCTTATTAAATTTGTAGTTAAATATGCATTAAATATTCGTTATTCCATAAGATTTTCCAAATATTATATTGCCACAGCTATTACCGAATATTTTCGCTCAAAAGACATTCAAATTCCTTGGATATCTTTTCAAGCGTATTTTGAAAGTCTTGGTAGGCAGGGATTATATGTGCTCACGGATTGGCGGGTATTTTATCAATTCCGGCTCTTAATTGCAGCTCCCACCTCTGCGAAGATCAGAACAGAAGACATTCGGAGCCTCATTAAGTTTTAAGCTCCTACATTTGGATTCTCATCAAGCCTTCGACTATTCAACTTCCTTTCACAATCCCTTAATTCAAATGCAAATATCCGCTTCACTTCTTTCTCGCAACATAGTACCTATGTATAGGATAGGAAACTTATATTCTTTCGACTTGACGTCTCTCAGTCCCAAACTTTCAGAAGATCGTCATTCCGTATTCCGTCTATCGAGGTGACTTTAGATATAGGAATCGAATGGCAGGCAAAAGATCTATCTCCGCCTTCCGATCGACTCTTCTTTAAATTGAAACGATTTATGAAGACAGTTTGCGTGAGTTCTAGTGAGTTCTAGTGAGCAAAAGTTTGAAATAAGTATACATATGTGTGTGTTCCTTACCATTCGGCGGCCGCTGTGTTCATTGAATGGTTATCTAAGGTAGTAAAAATATGCGAATGTAACTCTGCATGAAAGTGAAAGCTATTATGATGTAGCGTTTTCAATGCTTTGCAAGGAACCATTTACAAATATAAAGAATTTCAAATTTCATTATTTAAAATACTTCTACCGTTATCGTGTGTGACCTACTGCGTTTGGCGAATCCGATTAAATAATTATATATAAATGCGCATTTAGATAAAAGCACCACCAGGCTAGGCTTAATCTAACCTTAGTTGTCAAATCCTAACCGAAGCAAAGTTATCTCACCCCCAAACCAATGTAGGTTTGGCCAAGATAGAATAAACTGGATATTTTAAAAGAATATATTCCGCCACTACCGCCACCACATGTGGTATCTCATCCTCATGTTGCTTGGTTTGTTGTATCAAATTCCGTGAGAAAGAGATGAGGTACGGTAGGACCAATTTTTCTCCGCTTATCAACCTACACAAGACTCAACTTTCTTTTCAGTTTCAAATCTTTCCAATCCAGGTTCCATTCAGAGACTACAGCGTTGAGACGCGGCCGTGACAAGTGGGATATTTGGAGGGCAGAAGTCACAGGCGGACAAGAACTTTGCTGACATTTGCGTTTTACTTCATCTTCACAAAAGTACCAATTATTCTATCGGTAGGTTAGGATAACGCTGGGACAGAAAGTGCACAAGCACTCGTCTATATGGAGTTCTCGGTTTATTTGACTCTAAACAATTCCGTTAGGAGTGTCACTTGGACCTCCCTAGATGACAATTTAAAATGTATTATTAATCCCAGACTGTATCTCGCGTGTCTCTACAGATATACATAATTGTGTTAATTTTCACGATCTAAACAGATTGTTAACTCATGTTGGCATAAAAATTTCGCATAATTCCCATAATATGCGACTTCTATGCTCATGATGCTCTTAATGTAATGGTGTGTATTTCGCTTTAAGCTAAATAGGAGACAATTGACCGACGCTCAGTTGACCATTGACCACGAATGCGGGAAACGCAATAGGTCGGGAGAACGAAGATATTTCATCTGGCATGCATGGCCTGTCCGAGGCTGAAATATTTATTTGGGTTGAAGTATGTATGTCCACACTCGCTTTGCTTTTGAATGAGATGGTGATGTGAAGGCTGAAGCAGCAGGAGTGCATAATGCATAGCAAGCACTCTTGTCGCAAGTTCTCTAAAGTGGTCATCATCGTTCTTAGGATAGGGAACGAACACACATTGGGAGCGAGCTCTTCATAATGAGATCATTAAAAATATGGCCGTCTCTCCTCAACCTACTGTATACTGTACAGTATACAGTTTTAATTTGATAATATCAAAGGAGAGTTGAGTAAAAGTTGTACATAGTATTTGGACTAATGAAAGGTTTTAATTAGTGGTGGAAGGGAGAAATTGAAGAAATACACTGGGGAGAGAGGAGTCTGTCTACCTTTCCCTCCTATTCATTACACCAGCCTCATGATGATATTATTTACAGAGTGGTTCTAAATTACAGAGTAATTTGCATGAACTACAACTACAGCACGGCTCGTATATTTGGACTACGGACTGCGAACCAGCAGCACATATCTTGTGCACTACCTTTGCTCTGCATTTTCCTTTTCCTTTGGGAAAACACGAGTTTTTCAGATGCGCCTTGTTCGCTGTCTACTTCATAAGCCAAGCCTTGCTCAGCAAATGATTTGTCCATTCAATTCAGATGATAAATTTGCCGGCATCCCAGTTTTTTTAGATACCTGGTAAACCAAACGTGTACATTGTATAAGTAAAATTAAGTTTTAGCATTACTACACATATCGGTGAGTGCAAAGAAAAAGGAATCCCAGATGTAGTAAGGATGACAAGCCAAACTTAATTAACCTGAAGTCTTAATTTACTGGAAGTTTATCTGTACTGTATTCTATACAAAAAACCCAGCTTTCACTTTTCCCCTAATCCTAGCAGAGCTAATTGCATATATATTATCCTGGCGAGAAAGGACATAAACCAAGCCTCCACTTCCTGTTGAACTCCAAGACCCCCATCTGGTCCTCCAGCTTCATTGTCACTATTCTGGGTGAATTATTGCTTCCGGAACTGAATCAGATAAACAAGACGGAAATTAAATGATGAAGACAATAAACATACGAGGATGGCATTGCAGCCATCTTCATAATGATTCTTCCATCAGTTTTCAGATTAAAGTTTGGAACTAAATAAAATAGTTAATTTAAAACAAGAGCTCAGCTTTTTGTTTAAGTGTGCTACAATAGGTATTACAACTACTAAATTGAAATTCCAAACTTCTTTGAATATCTTCAACAGATGCGGTTGCTATTCATTACCTAACTTTGAATTTAGCGATTTCAAAATGTAGGCCCTTACAGGCGGACTAACAGACACACACGCGTTTTATTTCCATCAGAGGATTTTCAAGTTCTAGCCAAAACCAAAACGTTAACGGCAATTGCGTGAAAGTGGCTTAGGGCAGAAGGCCAAGATAGGGCGGGAAACGATCCTCTGGTGATGCCCTGTAGTATCCTCGATTATAAGAAAAGCGTTTCATGTGGTTTGAACTTTATTCCTCCTAATGGCTTCCCCTTTCTCAATCCCGTCTTGTCTTGTCCTTGCCAACATTTCTTATCTCAGCCATTCTCGCCGCAGCGTGGCGTCGTACCAACGGCTTCTCAAAGTCCTCAGTTCATGTTCCTAACGAAATTCAAGTTTTTGTTTGCCAACAACTCGTTCGAATTGGTAAATTTTTTGCTGTCCCTGTATCACAGTGTAGAATTGAACGCTTGTTCGAATACGCAATTGTTTGTTGTCCCAAAAAATGCGAAATGGAACACTTCATGTTCACGGTGCACACAACGGTGCACTGGTCCAGAAATACGGATTTCACCAGTTTAGATTGTGTTAAAATTCTAGCTAGATTCATATGACGATTTTTAAATATTTGCAGCAGAAGTAACCGTGCATTTCAAATTACAGAAGATATTATATATTTAATTGCTCAATTACATTGGCTCCAGACTGATTCCCGTCTGGTGTTTTGTGTTATGTATTTTGTTTCTAAACAAGATTATTCTGTAGATAATGTGTCTTTACCCCACTTCAGTATAAATGCTATAATTCTTGATTACGCTTACAACTGTCGCACATTGGAACGCTGAGTGAATTAATAATTAATGGTGTGTCTCAAGATTGTGGAGGGAAGTTTGGATGATATATTAAATACTTGAGACAGGAGTTTGAGGATCCCCGGTTGCGACATGCGAGGAATCTTATAGGCACCAGTCCAAGTCACTGTGAGCCTCTGTCGTCGCCATGCTTTAATACAATGTCACATCTGCCCTATTTGATTAAGACTGTGGCTCATAACATCCTGCCCTCCGTCAATTTTTCTCTTCCACCACTTGCGACAGCTTTGCTTTCAATTTAACAAGAAAAATAAATCCTATGGAATATAATTTTGTACCTGGAACAGAGAAGCCATTCCTTAGCGACAAATTGTACGATATAAATAGCAAAATTATAAAATCGTGTTATTTCCGAAATAAATGTCCGAGCAGTAAAGATACACTGACGTATTTAAGTAGTAACGTGAACCTGAAAGATCATTTTCAGCTACCTACTGGATACTTTGTGAAGAAGCTGCAAATCAGACTTTTAATCTATACCTCCTGAGATTTAATTTTCAAAAATCCACTCAAGAAGTCAGCCTAAAACTACTAATAAATGCTGTGTCGGATCATACTCGTTCTTTGAACACCGAATAAAAATTTTGGACCTAAGATTTCAATAATAGCCAATATCATAAAAGGTAAATATTGAAATATTGGTTGAATAATAGGTTTCAAATATTGGAATCACTTGGCGTGACCTACCAAAAATTATATGCATTTAAGAACCTAACTAACCTACCAAATCCAATAAAATTGCGTAGACCCCATATACACCACGTAGCGATATTCTAATCGAATCGGGTTTACAAACCACAGGTTGTGTTGAATAAATTATAATTTAAATGCTAATATTAAAAATAAGCGAATTTTAATCCTAATTTCATATATGTAAAAGAATTTTTCTGAATAATCATGCAAAACAAAGGAAAGTGAAAGCACCTTCGGGCAGGGAATACTTGTTGAAAAAGATTATTTTTAGATGTACAATATAGGCCACGGAGGAACACTGAAGAGTTCAAGCTTGCTTTAGTCCAAATAATAAGCAATTCATTTAGCAAATAAAAAGTACTAGGCTAACAATACCTTGTCATTGTTTAGAAATACCTAGGTAGCCTATTTTCAAGTGGATTGTTTTGTTGTTAGACCATGGAAGTGGGTTTTGGACTCAGGTAAGCTTGCTGTTGGCAGAAGTGGAAGTAAGGAGGAGTAAAGAAGCGGAAAGCTCTCTCCGACATAATAAAACATGCCTGTGTCCTGCGGCAGCAGAAACGGGATAAAGTAGTCGAGTCCCCACAGACACTCACTCGCCCAAGTGAGAATCGATAGGAGGAATAGACTAAGTATAAGAAGCATGGGGCCCACTCCAAAGACTCCGCCAGAAGTGCGGGGCATAAAAAATAAGAAGGAACTCTACACCATGTTTCTTCAACGGAAGAATGTGGGCCTACCAGGGCAAGAAAGGAAATGCAAAAGTCGAGAGCTGCGGCTTTCGACAATCGCCAATTCCACATCGGTTTCTGTGACCTTGTTTGAGCTAAAGTTTGATTTCAATTTCTCAGAATAATTCCAAAATTCGTAGGCTGAAGCATTTCCATAATATTTCTATTTCTTAGCTTGTCCAAGACAAATAACAAAGCGAATCAGAAAAGCAGAAATTGAAGATTCATATTCTGCAAATTCAAAACCCTATTAGGAATTTTTTTAAATCCGAGAAAGTATAGTTTTCTAGGTACGTATAGTAGATCTAATATACCATTGCAAATGACGAAGAACCCATGTCAAGAGTTAAAATTCGGACCCTCTGGCCTAACAACCTTACCCAAGTGTTGTGGGCTACTTAGCACTTCTCAGAAGCCTGCCAAGTCCAAGCCAACCCACATTATAATGGCATTTTATTTCACCCATATCAAGGAACTCGACTTGGAGTAGAGTAAATTAGATAGTAGGTAGTCCTAGGAACACTTAATCTTGAAATTTCATTTGAGTCAAGTTGCGGGCTTGACTGAACTCTTAATTTTCGGAAATTAAAACGGAAACTAAAATACCAGTAGTGGTTGCGGTATACATTTAAATACAGCATTATTTCCTCGAGTTTTCAGAATAAATTTGGATGCCTACCTTATTACAATCAAACTTTTGCCAAATATCCGAACCAACTTAATTAGTTTC
The DNA here is from genome assembly GCA_034694925.1 of Ceratophysella denticulata. Classification (NCBI taxonomy): domain Eukaryota; kingdom Metazoa; phylum Arthropoda; class Collembola; order Poduromorpha; family Hypogastruridae; genus Ceratophysella; species Ceratophysella denticulata. The sequence continues at coordinate 8,792 of JAQFYT010001502.1, forward strand.
TTAATTAGAAAACAGAACAGCGTCATATCATAATTAGATTTTCTAATAAGCATTACTTTGTATCTCTGAATTCAGCGGAAACAAAACCAGAACGCGTACATACGTCTGGTTTTTTCTCTTCGTTAGTGAAAGTGAAAGTGTGAATTGAGAGAAAGAATTCTAAGCTGGGTTTCTCTTCGGGAACTCTAGTAGATTGCTGTAGTAGGTAGTACATAGAGAGCCCCATATCGAGTGACTCGGAAAATGCAATGCGGCAGCATCTAAGACAACATAGAGGCCGAGGATGGAGTAGTAAGGGGTTACTTACTATTCCACATGGGTCAAGACCAGATTTCTCTTCCAATCTTAAGATTGAGTTTTTTCTCTATTGTAATTCAGTTCATGTCCTCGATCGAAATTCCAGGCCTTGCCTTCGAAGTTTCCCGTTCATAGGTAAATCCAGCATGTCGGGAGGAGTAATTCCTTTTGTCAATGGCCCATGCTGCTGGGGAGTTGGGACATATGGTTCTTTTGCATCAACAAGTTTTTTATTTCTATTGAGCTCTTTCCTTCTGGTTTCGGTGTAAGTGAAAGCAAAGTGTTTAATGGACAAACAAGGTGCTATCCGGACCTAGAGCTCCTCCGTCCTGTCCTGAGCTCCACAGAACACCATAATCCTAAGGACTAGAGCAAACAATTAAAAACTTTGGAAGTCCCTTAATTAGTTTACTTGAGAGAGGCCCATGGGACTCCAGGTTGGGCCAAAAAGGTAAAAGGTAGCTCGTGTGTTGGGATGATAGTTTTCTTTTGTGGAGGGCTCATAAAATCAAAAGCTTTAGTTGAATGTTTCATCATTAAAAAAGGAAGAAAGTTTGATAGAGTTTTCTTCTGTTAACTGAAATGAAGACGGATTATATAGGACTTTTCTCAAGGAACTAGTTGATAGAAAATTGGAAATTAAAACCTGCTCGGGTGCAAGGACCCAAACTAAGATTGGCTTTTAGCCTTAATGAATCAGTAATTAAATAGTTTGACATCGGAGTTTTCTTCTAGGGTTAAGTAAGTTTTCCTTATGTTCAATATTTTATATACAGTAACTTCCTATGCAATTTCTGAATGTTATTTAATCACATTGTAAAATAGGAAAATTGTTGCTATCGGTGTACTAAAAGAATGTTAAAAATGAACGCGTTTCACGAGTGTATGAATTAGTCTTTCGTCTTTCTATCAGCCACGCTGATGCACTACATATTTCTGAAAATATTTAGAAATTCAATTTAGGCTAAAATTAATCTTTGCAAGATTGTATCATATACTAGCTTAACTACGAGAACACCTTACGATATGCAGAGTATATCTGCGCATCGTCTCTTTATCACCCCTTGGTATGGTGATATTCCTTCAAAGGATTCCTAATAGGTACCAACAAATTTTGTGTAACTTGAGTACTGGTACAATCACTGATCACATATCGTAATTTTGTTGAACAAGATTTTTTAAAACAATACTTTGATGGATCAGTTATTTTGCCACACGTGGAACTGCTACCTTGATTTGTGTCAATTCGATGCGGTTACAATGTCGTTACAACGAAAACTTTCAGTAAAACACAGAATAGATGCGCACTTAATGTCCCACTGTCATTTTCAGTAGAAGAGCAAGGGGCACACCGATTCAAATAAAATAATGTTATGTTTTTTGCGAATCTATTTTACGACTTCAATGTGTTGAAATGGAAGTATTGTATGTGTATCTGTATGTCCAAACCAAGATTGTGGATACAGGAGTTCAGTTTGAGAGTACTGGAATTTACGACCGTCATACCAATATACATCTTGTTCTAGGTTCTACCTGAATCTAGTAATAGCTAGAACTACCTCGTTCTAGGAGTTATGACATGAGGATTTTCAAAAAGAACAGCATAAGCAGGCACAGACACAGTAGGTATCTTGTTTTGGTGTGTTATGTTATGTCCGTTGGAATGGGAGTGTGAATGGATGGGCGGAGGAATGCGTTTCATGTGCTTAAGAAGGGCGGAATTCTTGTGAGAAAAAGAACTATTATGTATTATTTACAATTTACAATCCCCGAGTCTGGAGTTCTTGGATGGAGTGAAAGTGCTCACCTCAAACGCCCACAACTTTCACTCCGATTCAAAAGCACAACAGCACTCAGGCTCCGGCTTAGAAGGACTTCTCTCTTCTCAACTGTCAGTTGAGTAATATGGAACCGTTCCCAAGAGAATCTTTTACATGCAACATTCCTCACACGCACTTCAACTCACACTTCTTGTTTCATAAATGCGTCTTTGGTTGGACCCATGTGTCCTAGCTGCTCGAAAATCTTAAACTGTGTAAATTCAATGCTGGAAGGACTTTGTGCTACCTTAAGCCATGCACTGTTACAGTCTTTTTTATGTCCACTCCATGCTTCTAAACAATGTTAGTTTAACAGAAGTTTACCGAGTCGTGCAGCTACTAAAACGGTAAATAAATATAACAATAAAACCTTCTAACTGTGAATGTGCTCGCGACCAATTGCGTGATTGATTATCAATGAACATTGTCACAAATATACTAGGTAGGGTATGAATATAGATGTCTTTGCATCATCTTAAAATGATACTAATCGCAATAGCCTTTGAGGAATTTTAACATGGGATTTTTTAGCTGAGTTTCACTCCCGGTATTTTCAAAACTATTTATTTGTCATTATTTCTAGTGCGCAAAGACTGAATATTATACTGAAACCACTGAAACACATTTCGAGAGTAGACTGGGTTTGATTATAAGACCCTATCACAGATTTTGACACACACGGAAAATCCTGTACACATCAAAATAATTCATTTGACATGTTTTCCAGAAGTTACCACTTTGATGTATAAAGAGCCGGAAGTAGGTGTATTTGACAGATCTCGTATTTCGTTGTCTCAGTATTGGTAAATCAATTTATTCAAATGTCTACGTCTGTCTGATCTGCATAAGTGCATGTGGTTGTTTCTTGTTCTCGAAGTTTACAACCTGTCAGTCCGGCACCTGACTGACGTGGATATGTACCTTAGTAAGCGTACTTATCTTTAGTAGTCAATCCTACTGACGCCAGTTGGCACTTTGACGAAAGTGGAAAACAAAATGCACTAAGATATTGTGGTAATATCGTAATATCAGAGTGTTGGATATTTCTATACATCTGCCCTATAAATCGTACAAAGCAAAGGAAAGTGACTGTCCACATAAAAACCGTCTAATTAGGCTCAAACCCACTAATGCTAGGTATGAGTGATACTGAGCCGTGAATAAACATGTGCAAGAGATGGCAGTCGGTGAATTCTTCAATTCTACACGGTGACTTTTTGTAAAACTCGATTTGGAATTTGAATACTAGTTTGCCATACAACTGCGTAGGACTAAATATTCACTACCACATACCTCAATGGAATGTAGATAGCCAAACCGTGCTTGGAATACTTTGAATAAAAGAAATCGTAGTTGTGTGCCTGGAACGCACAATCAATGAACCACAAGGCAAAAATCCATGAGCCTCTTGATTCGTAAATGTGCAAAAAAATTTCAGTCTTCTATCCTTCTTTTTCAAACTTTTACAATAGGAACTTTTATTTTTACAACTTTTTGAGATTGGGGTCCTCGTTGAAGAATTCCACTTCCCGTTTTCTGAGATTCATGGCTCGCGGCGGGAGGAGAGGAGCATTCTCTTTTCCCATGACTCAAAAATTCGTATTCAGATTTGAAAAAATTGCAGAAACAGGGAAAGTGATTGGGGAATCCCTGGTAGATGACCTTTAGCACTCAATCTTCACAGACGCTTACCTTGCACATAGGAAGGGATCAAATCACTTGGTTGGATTGAATCAAGTTTCTCTTTCAGTTTTCTCTAGAGTTTGCCAATTCTTGCCATCCCAGTCTAGTCGATTCTTCGGACGCTGAACCAATCTCTCCATTGGTATGTAAAGAGGTTCAATCGGATTTACATTGGGATGGGAAAATAGGATTCAATTTCCACTTCCTTTCCTATACTTGAGATTGAGATTGGTAATTCAATTTTTATTCCTGTCCGTACAGTTTCCGCTTACTGAGACATGCTACAAGGACATGGAGCGCGGATATGGATCTACGTGTGTACCTATATACCTTATGTAGGACACAATATCCGATGTGTCAAACATGGCCAACAGAGCTCAGGGTTCACTTCGGGTTTGGGATAGTTTTACGGCAATTTAGTTCGATAATTTTTACTTCAGATGGATGCACTGGAATTCCGATAAAGTTAACAGCTACTTTGAAGCCCATTTTACCACTTACCCGGGTTCTTAGATATAGTTTCTTGAATACGTAAATTGTGTATTACCGGAGTACCTATCTCTATTGAGTACCGCGTTTTACGCGTCGTTCGTATGTTTCAGTCAAGGCTATAAATAACACCGTGGAAGTTAGTATACAGTATTGATAGAAGGCTTATTTGCGGAAGGTGTTCAGAAGCTGGAGCTGAATTTTACTAATGCTAAGCAAGTGTATTTTCTGGACGAACTTGCTCTTAATCAGCTATCCAATACACTTACCTATACAAGCTTGTTCGTAATTTTGTATTAACTGTTAATCGTAACGGCACTAATGGAATGAAAGTCTGAAGCGTTAATAGAGTTTCGTTGACATTTTTTAAGCATTTTCTGTTCCAGCAGACCAAAACTGGACGACAGCTACGGTTAGATATTTTTATTCTATTCGAAATTCTGAACACGTTATTTAGCAATGGCACTAGTGTATGATAATTGGACAAAATATTACTGGAAATTCTCAGGAAGTACCTTTTTAAAGGTACTCCATAAATCTGCTAAATATTAAAACAGCCGATAAGCCTAACCGTTTGGGCTATGGATGAGGTTGGAGAAAGTCTAATAAATCTCATGTGTGGTTCGTGTCGCTCGGCGTGAGTAATGGAGGAGGTGTGAAATAAATTGGGAAGGAAGGATTTGGTCAGCATCTCGGCAGCCAGAACGTGTTCGCATAGTAGGGCTGAGGCTGGGATGGGACGTTGGAATAGGCTTGGCAGTGTAGGCGTCGGATTCAATTGATTCTCCAGCCCACAAACTAATATTTATTTAGTCCATGAGACAGAGAGATAAAGCGAGGGCGGAGGTGAGACTGAGACTCCGAATTCCCACACCACACTCCGCTCTCACTTTAGCCATCAAAATGAAAAGGATCATGCTCCAAACCCGTATATTACATCTACAACAACTCTTGGAGAAAGTAAACGGCGTTCTGGGATTCTGGGACCATTCCACTTTGTCAAATCGGAAGTAGGCATTCGTTCATTTTCTGCTGACTGAGATATTTCAATACAAGCTTGCTTGCTTTTCGATTTATTTGATTTAGGGATATTTATTAACCCCGGATGAAATATGAATAACTAAACAAATATCAGGGTATCCCTGCGTTCAGTATGCTATCAATAAATTACTGAGTGTAAGATCGTAACTGGCTTGAAAAAACTTGCTTCACAGCAGTTTGGAACCAGAAGGATTGGTCTTATTCCTTTAAAAAAATTATGCGGCCCATACCAGTTTCATCGCTCAAGGATTTTACAGTGTACAATACTGCTTTTGTAAGGAGAACTGGGGACAGACAGACGCGCGACAATAGGGACAATCCCATAAAGATAAGGCACTTCTGTTATAAAATACTTTGTCAACCTGAACCTGTAGTTAAATCTTTTGATTTCGTGTCATTTATGATCCGAGCATTGATTTCGAATACAGTTATACGAATACAAAAAATCCAACAGCGGGAAGAGGGCTTGAGGTATGTTTTCCAACCAGCTAGGATAAAGACCTTACAAGGAAAGTACGTCAGCTGTTGGTCGCGGTCAGAGTCGGGACATATACCATCAAGTACATTAGGTCGAAGTATGAAAAAGTGTACAATATTATATCTGCAGAATCATAGGTTCAAAAGTTATCGGGGGGTCAAAGTTGGGGTATCGGAAAAACTTCACAGGGGGGACCCTGTGAGAAGTTGAAAATCACGTGTTAATTTCCATAAGGATTTTCGGATTTTGAATTTCGAAAAATTTTTTTTTTCATAAATACGCTAATTTTACTAGCATTTTACTAGAACTAACTGAAATAATACTTTTTTTATCATGTCCGTCTCATATACGACTATATATTCGGACTTCAGTAAAAGTCGGGTTTTTTAAAAAATTTCACAAGGAGGGACCTTTGAAAAGTTGAAAATCACGTGTTAATTTCCATAAGGATTTTCGGATTTTGAATTTCGATTTTTTTTATAAATGCCAATTTTACCAGAACTAACTGAAATAATACTTTTTTATATCATTTTTACAACCATTTATTTATCCTTCCACTTATAAATTTTTTGATATATATATAAATGCGGCAAATTCACCCCATTCGCTCCAATACTCAAGGCGGGGCTTTTGTATTTTGTATTTACGTACGCATTTAAATAGTTCAAGTGTTACAGCTGCTGCATTGTTTAGACTTTCAACTTTGACAGTAAAAATTGACTTCTGATATTAGCAATGGGATATCAAAAATTAGATACAACCAGTCTTACTATACACGGTTTTAGTGGATATTCAATTAGCTTGAAATGACTACCTACGAGCCTTTGAGTACCAGACCTGAGCCGAGATTAGGAATTCCTATTCAAAATTGACACCTGAATTTGAAACGAATCTGAATAAATGGTATGTCATATGTGCTTTATATGCTGGCAAATACGTCATTTTTACAAAAATACTCTAAATACAATATGCTTAAAATTGAATCCCGATTTTTGCTCCTATTTTAGAACATGGCAAGAATAATAAATGTAACAAAGGCTATGCTTGAAAGGCTCGTCATCAAGTATAACTTACATGCGTCAGCACTCGACATTCCTAGTGTCAGTGACCATATTTTAGCGGAAAAGTTAATAGACCGATACGAAGAAATATTTAATGCGGATAACTATACAAGAGAATTTACACTTGATTTTTTTGATGAGGATTACTGCGAGTTTGTGTATGAGGAAGGAGTCGTGCTAGACAATGACTGTGGTGAGAGTGAAAGTTCTTCCCAAAGTGCTAGCCAGGAATGGCAATTCCTTGAAGTGCACAATGGAGAGACGTTTGAACTGGGTTTCGTTAAAAGAGTAATTGATTACTATGATTCAGTGAAGACAAATAAGTTTAAAAAATTTACATACGAACTGAAACCGAATCGTACCTTGAGTCACAAGGGCGAAAGGAAGACTCTAGCAACTGTGAATTCCAAGAATAGTGTCACACATTCCTATACCATTATGCCAATCACTAGCAAGAGAAGCCATGGCAACCATGGCCCGTCGCGTTGTCGCGTAATGCGTAATGTTGTCAACCGTACGCAAGCGCTCGCCCACAG